>JAJJMA010330328.1:0-22153 GCA_023529015.1 Papaver nudicaule
CTTCTAAAAATTAATTGTTGGATCAGACACGGCAAAAGATATTAACCGCCTATCATACAACCTTTCCTTGTTTCTGATTGGCGTTTAATGACAAAATTACCCTTCCAAGCGTGATAGCGACTATGGAGAGAATGTGGAAAGAGCGCGAAATGATCCTTTGGTTCTTATTAAATGTAAAATAATTAAATTAAAAATATACTTTATTGCACTTTCTATTGGGAAGAGGAAATTTATTCTGCCAACTAAGCCATTTCTATAAATAGGTGAACACGGCAACACATTATTCAATCAGTTTGTTTGTTTTCTAACTTCTTGGGGAAGATTACATTTTTGAGTGAGAGAGAGAGAGACTGTCAAGTTTGTTCCGCCTTGAAGTTTCACCCTAAAACCCTAGTGAAACAAAGTAAGATTTTTTTCTTTCAATTTCAGATTTTAGTTTCTGAATCTGTTTGTATTTCTAGTGTAATCGCATTATAAAAGCACCTGACCATAGAAATTTGGTATTTCACTAAAGTAATTTATTCAACATTTTTGATTCCGATTCTTGATAGAAATTTTTTGACATAAAAGTATGCATGTTTTTTCAGTCGAAGAACAATTTAACTTTTGATTTTGATTTTGATTTGTATTTTTTTTTTACTCTGAAGAATATTGAACTGTCCTACTTTTAGTCGTTTATTCACTTGGATTGAATGTCAGTATGTCTGATCGGAGAAGACTTTCTGTAATTTCTAGATTCGATTCTCTAGGTTAGGATTTTTATTAATCTAACTTGAAGTAGGAGTAAAATGAGTTTAGAGGTTCGATTGGTTGATTATTTTTGAGAAATTAGCTTTTGATTCGCATGGAGTCATGGTGACCTTATTTGTTGACATGAATCACATCCAGTTTAATCTTTTAGATTTAATATACATTTGTATGGTTTGGTTAGGAATTGTTTTCATTTTTGGGTTATGTGTATGCATTTTTTGATCTGTAGAAGTTCGTAACTGGATAAGAGTAAGTATATAATCTTTGCTTGTCTTATTATAGTGACTAGAGCCAGTTGTGTTTAGTATATGATGAAAATATCATAATTACGTAATTGGTTGTGTTGTGTGATTTGATGCAGTTTAAGTGTTTGCTATGAGTCCAAGTCATAATGTATGTTCATTGCATGTATACACTTATCTTTCCTCTGTCCGTTCATATTCAAATGAAATGAATAGATTTATATCGATTTACTTCTTATTATGTACTAAGATTTTGTTTCCTTTTTTTATGTGGAGAATGGCTGAATTAAAAGTATCTTCGTCCCGTACATTGGAGTATGACTTGGAGGAGAAAAAAATCTTGAATGGGTTGATAGATGCATTCGGTTCATCATTCACTCTCAGGGAGATCTGCTCTGCTTTTTGCAAGGCTGGCAGTAATCCAGATATGGCTGCTGAAATTCTTTATGATTGTGAAGGGAACAACTCCAATGCATCTTTCCCCGTTACATATGAAAAAAAAAAAAAAAAAAGTACATCACCAGAACCCTTGCCTGAGAGTGTTGCTAATAGGTCAGGCTGTGCAGACAGGAATTTGAAAGGATCCAAATCGAAAAAGCTGTCAGTTTCAATTGGCACCGTTTCAAGTGTTTTGGGTAAAGGATATGCTAAGACCAACACAGCGGCAAGTGGTCCCGTGAGAGCAACTAAACCATTGAAAGTGGATATTAATGATTTTCTGATTGATGAACCTATAGATGGAGATGTTACATCAGATTCTGCAGCAATGAAGGACCAGATGCATACGGGGATTGAGGAGTTCCTTTTTAAAATGCTGGGAAGTGGGTTTCAGCTTGACATGGATGTCATACGAGAAGTGCTTGGTAAACCAAACTTACCTTTGCTCTTTCTTGGTTTATGTTGCTTCTTAACTTCTCTAGTTTAGGCTTTTCGAATTCATGCTTTCACTGTCCTGCCAGGCTTCGTCTATATAATGGTTTTGAGTAGCAAATGAAGTACTGTGTGTTAAATGTTTTTCTTTTTTCTATTTATTTCTCCTCTCTTTGCCATTTACGGCACTTTGTTGGCAGTTGGCCACTGTAGCCAAGGTGATGTTTGTTTCTTCTATTTTGTATCACTGTGTACTTCCAGGAAGGGACACAAGAGAACGTAGTTGCATAAATTGATTAGTAAACTAGATCCCAAAGAAGGAGGAGTGGTCCTTTTATTCTTTTTACACTGAGAAGTGTTATTTATAATGTCGGGTTAGCTTTCTTGTTGACAAAATCCATGCAGTTGGTTTATGATAAAGACTTCAAAACCTGCCACGTTTTCTTGTTCTTCCGCTGAGTCATTGCTTGTTGTCATGGCAATCGGTGGATAGTTAAAGCAAATTTCATAGTCTTCCTCATTACTTTAGCAAAGATTTGTTGCTGTCATGACATTAGTACATGCATCTCTAGTATAACCTCTCTTGTTACTTTCTGAAAGCAAACTCCCCAGGAAAGTTATGTCAAATAATACTACTTGTCTCAGCAATCAATATATGCACCTATTTGTTTATTAGTATGTCTTAATGGCTAAATTATATTTATCTTGCATTCCGTGTGCGCCAGATGCATATACATGTCATAAGTTTTGAATTAATGTCTACCCAATGTAATTTGCAGGTGCTTGCGGCTACGATGCACAAAAGGTGTAGTACCTCTTCACCTTTTAACAAATCATATTTTAATTACCTGGCTTGACAATTTCTGTCGGACTTCCTTCAGAATGAAACATTGGTAAATTTCAAGTGCATTTAATTAGGATAATTACTCCTTATCTGAATGAAAGTTAAAAAAAAACAAGAGTTTTGTCATTTTCAGTGGCTCTATTGCAGTATATAATCTCTATGGTGCCAACCTCATTTAAATTCTATTGATATGCTGGATTGTAATGACCAGGGACGGACTTGTTAAGGGTCCAGTGGGACAGTAGTCCCCACTAGCTTTTGTGAAATTACATATATAGGTTTGGTAATTTGGTAATTCTAGCAAATAGGGGGGACAAATTCGGAAAATATTGAAAAAATTGGTAGTAAAAGATCTGACTGTGGACTTAAGGGTAAATGATTAAAGCCTCCTCAACAGTCAAACTCTTCGATAACATATCTAATGTATTGTCTTTCTGCAAATTCATATATTTCTGTTCTAAATTCATATTTTAATGTGTTTGGAACTAAGTATACATTTTATGAATGGTAAAAAAACAATCGCGGCCTTCGGCCGCCTATCTGGATTAGGATCATTCTTTCAATACAAAAATGTCCCCCCTGAACAAAAGTTCTGGCTCCGTCCTTGGTAGTGACTTTTGTTTTTGGATCTGTGAGGGACCAATGTTGTACTTTAATTGTTGCATCATTCAGGTAAATGCTTCTTTTGGATTTGCAACATCTTTCTACTATCAGTATTATTTGCATGCGTATTAGAGCACCCTTATCTTTTTGGGCAGTGGATTATTTCCAAGTGTTGTGGTTTCACTTCTTTGGCTCACATATGAGTTTTAAATAGTACCAAATTCGTACCGGTAAAATTATTTCTGAATTATCTTATGCGATGCAGAGCATGGAACGATTGACAGATCTTTCAGCTTTGAAGATGAAAAACGGCAAAGACATAATTGGTGGTTCCACCCCAAAGGTAAATTTACATGATTTTCATTTCGTGATTTATGTTATGCTTTGTTCGAAAGTAACTCCTTATAAGATAGTTTAGGTCAACTAGGGAAAGGGTATCTTTTTTTACCTGACATGTCAGAAGATTGTTTTTACATAGTTATTGTTTGTTCAAAAGTACTCTCAATTATAATTTAGGTCAACTAGGGAAAGGGTATCTTTTTTAACTGACATGTCAGAATATTATTTTTACATATTACGCCTTCGCTGCACTATTTGTCCTTGTGTTCTTATGTTTTCCCTGGAAATTAACTTGAAGAAAGAAGTATCGCTTGCTTATTCGCAAGCTTAAGGATACCTATGAACCGAGACTTGTAACCATTTTAATTAAACTGTACCATTTCATCCAAATCTTTAATTAATCAACCAGTAATCTCTATTCTGCCACTTTTATATATTAGGATGTTTCTGTAGGACAGTTGTAATATTTCTTGCCCTACATGCTCCTGGAAAATCAGGCCATGGTATCTCTTCTGCTAATACACAGTTATCTCCGCAGATTGCAGAATCTCCAAAGTTTAAGTCTTCCTCATCTGAAAGCTCAGAACAGATGGACTTACCTAAGAGGTATGTTTATCATACTAGCTTCAAAATCTTCTGTCATTTAGAGTGGTAACATGTCGTTTAGAGTTTAACTTTCTCATTATTTTGCCAAAGATTCTATTCAAGTAATATACTAATTCCCTAATTAACACCTGGAAATGAATCAACTAGCCGAGACAAAGAGAAATATGATCTTCAAAAGGAAGTATTAGCATCACTGTTTAATGTCCCAGAGAGGATTGAAGAATCACCTAAAAGTATTAGCAGAGGTCGACGGGTCGTGCAACCAAGGCCAGGGCGAAAAATTGTAACCGAACCTTATAAAGACACTGAGCATTCGAATGGCTTTGTGAAACTACTTCAAGAGAGTAATGATGGTAAGCACCTCGATTTGTCCTTGATGCTTCCAATTCATCTTTTTGTTTAGGAGTTTCACGTACATTATTCAAACCCACAGCTTTTTAACATTAGGTTTATGTATTTTGTGACTTAAATCTGCCCACTGATTAATTTTGAATTTGTTGTTTTTTCTCTTCATTTCTAAGCTACTTGGGTTGAAATTCGACTTCATATAGTGGTTGCTACGGTCTGATTAGAAGCATTCTCAGTTGCTCTTAGGAAAACCTCGAGAAACATTTTGTCAGAAATCGAGTTTTGAGTAAAGCATATTTTTATTTTACCCGTTGTTTTGCTAATTTCGGACATCTTTCATTAATATGGTCATGTAGAGAGTCATGTAAAGGAGGATAGCAGGTATGATGTCCTTCGTAGAGTTGCAAAGGAGCACTGGATCACCATGAAGGAATACTTTAAATCCGTAAGCAGCAAATTCTGAAACAATAGTAGAAAACTGATGGTTACTCGTTCAGCTACGGTCTGATTAGAAGCATTCTCAGTTGCTCTTAGGAAAACCTCGAGAAACATTTTGTCAGAAATCGAGTTTTGAGTAAAGCATATTTTTATTTTACCCGTTGTTTTGCTAATTTCGGACATCTTTCATTAATATGGTCATGTAGAGAGTCATGTAAAGGAGGATAGCAGGTATGATGTCCTTCGTAGAGTTGCAAAGGAGCACTGGATCACCATGAAGGAATATTTTAAATCCGTAAGCAGCAAATTCTGAAATAATAGTAGAAAACTGATGGTTACTCGTTCACATGTTTGGATATGAAAAATTGATTAAATGAGGTTCTCCTCACAGGCATTCGATGCATATGCTAAAGGAGATCATGCCTTGGCTGAAGCACTTACAAAAGAGGTATGTTTTTTAGTTGTGTAGGTTGTAGACCTGAATATGATTTCACAACTCAAAATTCTAATATGAAGAATTTTGGATGTCTAGGGACAAAGTTACAACCTAAAGGCCCGAGAAGCAGATGAAATGTCCAACCAACTGAATCTCGTACCAAGGTTGGATCATAGTATCTTTTACCTTTTCTTGTAATGCTTGTCATAGTGATAACAAAACCATTTAAATAAAAACCAAAATTGCAGCGAAGAGCAGAAAAGCTTTGTAACAACTGTTGATTTGCGTGACTATGATAAAGGGGAGGCAATTAGTAAGATGAAGTTTTTTCTATCTACCCTTTTTGGCATTGAGGGTAAGTAATTCACAATGTTAGATTTATAATTTCATGATTATTTAATCCTGTGATATGAATCCGACACCTTTTTTTTAAACCTCAGGTCATCTGAAGGTTGTAATCGATGATGGTGATACCAAAAAGGCTTCTCGGAGAAGAAGGGTAAGAGTGTATTCAGTTATAAATTTCCTTGATTATACTAAATTTCATGCTACATTTGCAAGTGGGTTGGGTTATAAATATACAAAATTTCCTTAAATATATACACTAGATAGACAAGACTTTTAACTATACCTAAATTTACTTGAGTTCATTGACTAATTGAATTCCTCTAAGCAGGTGCTGAAGTTCTTGGAAAAGGAATCTATTAAATGGACCGAGGAAGAAAATCAGGGAACCATATTGATTCAAATGAATGAAATAAATCCAACAGAATTGAGTTTTTATGGAGAGAAAAAGGCAAGCGATGATGATGAATTTTGAACAAGTTCTATGGGGGGAGGCTTAAGACAAATGGGTAGAACAATGGGATTGCTGTCAGTGGGCGAAGATAATATCTGAACTTTTTGACGCATTTGGAAAAAAAACAGCTAGTTTCTGATTCTCTGAAGTGGAGTTTAAACGGTTTTATCTGTTGCTACTCTCCACTCTCTTAATAACTCTTAACCTATTTTTAACGCATAGACAAGAAATAGAAATTGAAAGAAAGAAAGAAAGCTGATTCTGGGGCTTCAAAAAAACTGAAGCCCTCGGTTTTTACTTCAAATGTACAGCCCGTCATTATAAGGGGTGTCAAAAAATGGTGAAATGACTAAGTAACCCTTATACTTATTACACCCCACTTACAAATTATAACACCCCACTTAATATTTTTCCTAATCTAATTTAAATCAAAAACCAAACATATCAAAACTTAAAAATCAAAACATCAAAAAATTTCCCCTTCTCTCTTCTCCTACTTCACTTTTCTCCTCCAAAATTTTCATTTTCGATTTTTTTATCATGGAGGAAAATGCAATGCAAACAACATACAGGAGTTCAAAACTTAATTTAGCATATAAAGTGCAAGGAGAAACTAAGTAAGCTCTCAGAAAATATCCTTACAATAAGACTCTGAATTCTGCTTGGTGTGTTGATCACCGTATGTGACAAATAGGTAGAAGGATGATATTACTTACGACTCCAAAGTCAAATAGGTTAGCAGCCGTAACTATACTTACGGCTGCAGAATATTACTTACGGCCTGTAACCTTGCGACAAATAAATTTTGATTCAGAAAACACTTACGGCTACTAACTAGAGTATCGGTATTAGCCGTAAGTAAGTTACGGCTACTAATATTAACTTACGTCTTGGATCTGAACCTTTAATGGCAAAGTAACTTACGGCTAGCTGTTCTTCAGATTCCAGCCGTAAGTACTTCTGGTTCACGAATTTTGATTTCATGGAGTGAATCTGATTTAGTTTTCAATACAAATGAGTGGTTTTAGATGCTTATGTTAGGTGCTCTATTGTTCCACCATTGTTGGTTGCATCCACGATAAAAAAAAAAAAAAAAAACTTATAGCCGGCGGCGGCGAGGCGGCGATGACAGTGGCGGTGGAGGCGGCGGTAATGGGTGTAAAAACACCATGACTTAATTATTTTTTGATTATCAGTTTAATCAAGTTTAATTTAGTTAATTATGTGGTAACTAATTAAACACTAAACATAAAGGGTAAATTTGGTATTAAAAAGAATTTTATATAGGGGGAGAGCCAAATTACTTTTGGGAACCAGTGATCCGAGGGCTTCAATTTTTCTTGAAGCCCCTAAATCAGCTTTTGAAAGAAATGCATAATATTCTTCTTCCTTTTTTTTTTATATAGAAGTTGTATCGGATGAACACAACTATATTCCTTTTTTTTATTTTTTATATAGAAGTTGTATCGGATGAACTCAACTATATTAAGTCACTAGGAAATGACCCGTGCCATAGGCACGGGCTTTGGTCTGTTTTAACTTCGATTGTTTGATTTACTATAGTAAATAATTTAAACACGGGGTATCTGGTTGTACACTACCCTTGTTCTCTAATTAACACAAGGTTTCAGAGTTTTTTAAAAGCCTGAGATTAAAAGTAGGGAGTTTACTCAACTCTTACGGTCTACCCCACCTAGAAAATTCTAACCAACAGGAAATCTTCCAAATATTTTCTCTAAAAAAAAATTAATTCTAAATCCAAGATCAACCCAAACTAATATCACTTCTTTCACTTGAATCGGCTTAGATTACAAACATAATCTGGAATCTTACCATATTCGATTAGGTTTTCTTGAAGAGAAGTGTCTGATCTACCAGTACCAAAAACAACGGAAGTTGTTGAACAACAATCACAACCGGAAGAAGCACCTGAAGCCGTTGAAACTACTCAGAAATCTGATAATTAATCTATAGAAACCAGAAGCTGCTAAAGCTTCTCATCCTACTTACTTTGAGGTAATTATAAAACCCTTTGAATAATTAATTCAATTTTGGTATGATTTTTTCCTAGGGTTTGTTTTAATTCGGGGATTGTGTGAACGAGATATATATGCAACATAGATTAGACATTAAAGATTCATGTACATATATGATGAGACTAATCAAAACATGTCAGAAGAACTTATCTTTGTATCGTATGTTAGACTAATTTGGAATCACCTGTTTCGCTTTCTGTTTCGCAGTTACCTTGAAAGACCATCTCATTCGAAACTAATCATTTTGAACTATCAACTGTGTTTATATGGATGAACTTCTTCTTAATTCATCATTATACATGTGGTAACTTGGTACGTTTTAACTATTCATTATACGTTTCACAAATAATGTATAGGGCGATTACTGATGATGGTTAAAACCGTCAACACTACATTATAGCGGGTATTCAGTTTTGCTAACATGAATTGATGTGATACACTAACCTTAAGTTGGGATACTATATCCAATCTTATTACAGTCACAGAGAGGGGAGTCATGTAACTCCATAGCAAAGAGCGTGCAATTGATATCAAGTTTATAGCATAGACATGGAGGTTTGAAGTGTTTTCAGAGATTAAAGCAAATACAGGTATAGATAATTGCAGATTCTCTTAGATTGAGAAATTTACTTTGAATTCACAGTTTTTAAAGCAGAGGGCAGATGGCATTTCTGGCCTTTCAATTTTGTGTTCTTTTAATCTATTTTCTCTTATGATTTCGTTTCTTTTTGTGTATTTGTTTTAAATCTGTTCACCTTAGCCTTTGATGGCTTTGTTTAATTGCTCGATTAGAGAAATTGTTTTTCGTCCTTTTTGAAGTTCTTACTCATCTTCTATTTTATCTTTTTGGTTGCAGGGATTTATGTTGATTCATCTGCTTAGTTACCAGAGAAAGAATTCTACAAGTTCAATTACAGAAGAATAATCATCGGTAACAATGAAGTCACATCGAATGATGACAGGTAAAAGTACCAATCTTGATATTTTTGATAGTCGATGAATAATATGTGGTCGTTAGCTTATTATTCGATGCTTAACTGTGTGAAGCCATCCGGGAAATTTATTGTTTCAGTCCCAGTAGCTCAACCCCAAGAGGACCGAGAACTCAAGATGGGACTGTTATAACTCAACAGAAATCACCTCACTGTTCCTTAATTCAAGAGCTCGCATAAATTGACTACCTTCACAACACAACCTAAATAACCTAGATTGGAACAAAAACAGAAATTTAGCCACTACCTGTGTTTCCTCCAGATGACTGACTTAGCTCTCCAGCTACGTCAATTTATGGATAGACTATCTAAAGCTACAAAATTCCGTTGCTATTTAAACATTACAAACTTCCTCTATATTTCTAACTCTTGAAGCAATGTGTTGACTAATCATTGATAGATATTTAGGTATTTGCTTTTGAATTTTATTTTTATTGGGTGAGTTTTGTACAACAATCTCTTATAATGGTTGTTGCTGCTGCAGCCAAGCCAAGTGGTGGGATCCCATGTAGGAAACTCTTTCTCTACAACCAGGTATTAAAAGACATGAAAGAAGAGTATTTTGTTTTAATGAAATGGCAGATTTTATGAAAATGTGTAAACACAATAGTCGAAACTATTATAATTCCTTCGCTTGGCTTTTGTGACTTTCTTTTAATGTTCACTCTATGATCAGGTAACTATCTGTTCTTTTTCTTTGATGGCTTACGGCAATGCCATATTGGTATTTAGTTGTTAGCGAACCTTTACGCTTATGCAAAACAACTGAGAAAACTCTGTTTTAATTGTACATTTTAGAGTCTACAGTGAAGCATTTGAGGTCTGCTTAAAGGGAAGCATAATTTCTGCGAACTATTAACCGGCTAACAAAGGAAAATTCAACTGCATATTCACTTCTTTTGTCTGTGATTGTCTTATCTTGGAGCAATGTGTTAACTAAAATCGTGTGGATAGGGGTTTACTCCCACAAGGGTAACTACATCGATGTATGGCGTATGAGTCCGTTGACATTTTTTTTTTTTTTTTTTTTTTTTTTTTAACATGCTTCTATGGTCTGCTGTATACATCTAGGTGAAGCAGTTGAGGAATGGCCTAAATATTGCATTTTCCCTCCATCATAGAGTAAGCAAATGTCTCAATAACATGAAACATTGCTTATGAGTTCCACGAGGATAATATATATTTTGGTGGTGAACAAGAAGAATCAATGTGGGGAACTTCATCGCCATCACGTTGCAATAAACACGACGAATCCAGTAGACCTTCCCTGTAAGCTCTAATTTCATATTTTAATTCGATTTTCAGGATTTGTACCACTGAGATTTGTAGATTTTTTGTTTGGATTTTGGGTATCTTTGTTATTGTGATTGTGAGAAACAGGTTGACTGGAGATTTCTGAAGTGAAAGAAAAAACAAGTGGTTGAGGAAGTTGTCTTGGTAGTAACCGGACCAGCAGAAACTCCACTAGATTTAAATGATCCAAAAGTGGCGGCACTGGAAATATCTCTTTGCGGTCGCCATGTACTAACCCCATAGGTTTATCTTACATAATAGAGATCTTTCAAAAGAGATGGTATCGACCACAAGTGTTCTCTTGCATCTATTCGTGCTCATGTATCCATGCTACAGAGGTACATGGAAAAAAAAATCTCCTAGCTGAACTTGGTTAGCATTTGTACATCTACGCTTCACTGTGTTTTCCGCATATCATGCTAGATGTATTAATGCTAACTTAATTCAAGCTAAGAAAACTAACACATTCCAGTTTATACTACTGTTCGGCTAGCTTCAGCTTAGCTTCAAATGAAGGTAAATATTCATGTTTTGTTTTTAAACTATCTAGCAGTCATGCACATGAATGCTCTTGAAGATGATGCTATTATATTAATGGTGGATGTTCTATCTTGATAAATGACTCTGTGCTTCGTACAGTGTTTGAGTACTGTATATAATAACATTTTGACACATCCACCACTTTTATTGCTGTCCGAAGCAGTGGGAAATCATGAGCCTTTCTGTTGAATGAAGCCAACCTTTGAGAATTGAGCCTCACGAATAGACAACCCACCACATCTTTAATTTCAAATAGGGCAGCAAATATTTTTCGTTAGAAAGGGTAATTCACTGACAAATCTTTAGTGTCTCTAATGAAATATTTTTAGCTTCAAGAAATTGGTCATGATTTTTCTATCCAGTTTTTACCTGCACCCAACACTATATGGTACCTTTGGCTGATATGAATTCCTTTGTGAGACCAAAAGTTTGGGACTGAGAAATACAATTTGTTCCATAGAGAGCAGTTGATACTAAGCTCAGCAACAATTTGAATTTGTTCCATAAGATTCTGAATTTGTTACAATTTGAACTACACAATTTCAGAAACATTTGTTGATGCAGGTTATTCTTTTCAAGCTAGGACCCGGTTGCATCTATTATTCAATCTTCCCAGCAACCAAAGGTACCTTTGTGTGGCTACCAAATTTTGAGTATGACGAAAATATTACTCAAAAATTGATAACGGTAGAATGTGAAGCTGCATCATCAAAATGTGATGGAATTGACTCACGAGAGACACATAGCATTTGAAGTCCGAGGACATGTACTGCCTATACCATAAGAGGGTAACAAAGGGTATCAGTCGATTCTCTGAGGATGGCATGCTCGCATTGAAAGATAAATGGATGATTTATGCACGCAATGCGACTGTATCTATAACAACCTTTCATGTATCCGCAATTAGAACTACTGATATTAATCTGGCATAACAAAGGATATCTAACCAGATGGTGTCAAACCCAGTAACCTTCTACAGCCCGATGCCTAATAATTTGGCAGAACATATGAAACCGTGCAACACACGGGCTTACTACTAGTAGAATAAGAGCAAGCACTATGGTTCTCTATTTGGAGAGACTTCTCTATTGAATAGAGAAATGCAACTACTATGGTGCAAAATTTCTCTATTCAATAGAGAAATTGGTTGGCTTTGCTATTGCCTGCTACGGGTTCGTAGCAGGCAATAGCAATAGAGAAGCGAGGCGGAAATCCAATTTCCGCAGAATTTTTTTTACGGAAATCCGATTTCCGCCCAGAATTCATGCGGGAATTGGATTTCCGTCCCATAAATAATACAGTTTGACCTTTTTTTCCTCACACCCCCTCTACACCTCAACATCCAACCATCCATCTTTCTATTTTTTCATGACCGTCAGATCCCCAACGACTCTTTTTTCAAAATTCAAAAAAAATAGCCGTTGGGATCTCTTCTATATAAGAAAATCCTTTCTCTTTGACAAATCCACCCCAATCAATCTTGTTTCTATTGATTCTTTCTTTCTCCCTTCAAATTTTCAAATTTTTTCATCACCAAATCAAAATGGTGTTTAGGAAATTCACTCCTGAGGAAGATCTTGCCATTACCAAGTGTTTTATTTTTGTATCATGCGATGGAACCGTTGGTGCCGCACAAAATGGATCTCAATTTTGGGGAAATTTTTTTGCATTTTTTAAGAGATGTACAGGAAATCCTAATGAAAGAGATGAACGTTCGATTCAAAATCGATGGCAAAATCACATTCGAAAAGAAGTTGTGGAGTATGTTGGAATTCTTGGCCGTATTTACCGACAACATAGAAGTGGCGCATCACATGAAGACTTGGTAAGCTATTAAATATTTCCCATAATGTTAGTCGTAATAGTTTTTAATTAGAAAGCATACTAACGTTTTTACTACTACTCTTCTTGTTTAGGTCCGAGAAGGTCGAGATCAATTTATGAAGGCCAACAAAGCTCCATTCAAGTTTGATGCGTGCTACGAAGTTTTAAGAAAAACCCAATTTCGACCATCATTTTTTGTACCAAGATAATGATGTTACTATAGCAACAACTTCTACCGAAAAACGCAAGCGTCAAGATGGAGATACCAAAAGACGTCGCTCAACTAGATGCAAGACTCCAACAACACCGGAGACACCAGGATCTCAAGATTCAACAATGAGTGATGCGAGTTCTAAGCTAATTGAAATGATGGAGAAAAAAGTCTTGCTTAAGAAGGAGAGTGATGAACGACAAGCAACACTATTTGAAAGATATTTGGAAACGCAAAGAGAATTGGCACGTCAAAAACAAGAGGCGGAAGATAAGGCAATCATTGATAAGGATGTACGTAATTGTTCGCCAACAACTAAAGCGTGGTATCGTCTCAAACGTCAGGAAATTATGAGAAGGACTTTGGCAAATACGAATTTGAATGAATCTCAATCTCAGGATGGATCTCAAGATAATGAATTTGCAATGTAGTTTGTTTCGTTTTTAGGACTTTAAATTGTATTGTAGTCAATTTTCATGTATTGTAGTTGTTTTCCTAAATCAATGAAAATTATGTTGAGTTATTTAAACAATTCAGAGTCGTTTTATGAAAATTCAAATTGAAAGATACAAACAAAGCATATATATATGTTGAGAACATACTCTTTTAGATTGAACAAAATTCAAATTCTCAAAACTTGTTCACCCAAAACCATTGCAGATTGAATTCTCCTGTATGAAAACCTCTTATTTACGGAAATCGGATTTCCGCAGGTCAAAAGTCAAGCTTTGACTGTGCGGAAATCCGATTTCCGCAGATTTTTTTTTACGGAAATCGGATTTCCGCACAGAAAAGCTGCGGAAATCCAATTTCCGTCTCCAAATAGCTAAGACCACCGTGGTTGCCATTTTTTCGCCATTTCTGCCTTCCCCTTTCTCTATTCAATAGAGAAGGCTTAGTGCTTGCTCTAATGGTTTGGCGACTAAATTAAATCCCTTCTTCCAACCCATACTTTTAGAAACTGATTTAGGGGCTTCAAGAAAATTGAAGCCCCTCACTTTTACTTTAAATATCCATGTAGACATTATAAGGGGTGTCAAAAAATGGTGAAATGACTAAGTAACCCTTTACACCAATTTACACCCCAATTACAAATTACACCCAACTAATGAAGAAAGCTAGGAAGAAAATGAAACTTGAAGATGATGAAGCCGGTGGTGGTGGATGAAGACGGTGGTGGTGGTGGATGAAGACGGTGGTGGTGGTGGAAAAATACTTTCCACAAAAAAAAAAAAAAAAAAAAACTTTAAAAATCAAAACATCAAAATATTTCCCTCTCCTCTCCTCTCCTATCCTCTCCTACTCCCCCTTTCTCCACCATTTTCGATTTTTTGATTTTCGTTTTTTTATCATGGATGCAACCAACAATGGTGGAGCAATGGAACACCTAAGGTAAGCATCTAAAACCAATCGTTTGTATTGAAAACGAGGTCAGATTCACTCCATGAAAATCAAAATTCGTGAACCAGAAGAACTTACGGCTGCAATCTAAAGAACTTCTAGCCGTAAGTTAAGGAAGCCATTAAAGCTTCAGATCCAAAACGTAAGTCCACATTAGAGGCCGTAACTTACTTGCGGCTAATACCGATACTTTGCTTAGCAGCCGTAAGTTCATCGTTAATATTAGAATCGTATCGTAAGGTTAGTGGCCGTAAGTACAAATTAGGAGTCGTAAGTTTAGTTACGGCTACATACGTATGTGACTTAGTAGCCGTACGTGTAGTTACAGCTACATACTCTTGTGCTTGAGGAATATTCATGGATACAGAAAACAACCAGGCATTGGTTGTTAAGCTAGCTGGTGGCTGGAGGATGAAGGGTTCGGTTGATTGTAATTATACATATATGCTCTAAAAAATGATTCCTTTTACATATTGTCCAAAGAATGGAAATGGGATATATCCTAGACGAAATCCATGGGTTCTTGGTGTCAGATCAGCTAACGATGAACATCAAACTTTTTCTTACTAAAAGAACTGAACAAATCAATGAACCAAAGATACCGGTCAGAGCGTAAGCAATAGCAATAGGATCCTTCAATCGAAGCTTATCAAGCATTACTTGCACAAAATTTGCACCGACTAAACCAGTTACTACAACTGTCGCTGCTGTTAGTGAAGCATTGGTGCCTACACAAGTACATACACAGCACAACCAAACATTCGTAAGAACTTTGAATTTCTAAAGGATCAAACTTGATTTTCTCCAACACTTACCATCAAACAAGGAGACAATGCTAAGGGCTAACGCCATAGTGATGCATCTGGGCAAAATTGATAGTTATTGGGTTGTAACTTGTAATGTCAAATTATCTAAGAAATGACTGAAAAAGTGGAATTGAGAGTACAAGATAATAATTACATGCTACAATGAGTATAAATCTGAAATGAAAATAACAGTATCTAAAGGGAATACGGCTACTAAGCCAAATACGTATGTAGCCGTAACTACACTTACGACTACTAAGCCAAATAAGTATGCAACCGTAACTACACTTACGACTGCTAAGTTTGTACTTACGGCCTGTAACCTTGCGACACAAAAATTTTGATTTAAAGGAACTTACGACTACTAAGTATAGTATCGGTATTAGCCGTAAGTAAGTTACGACCTCTAATGTGGACTTACGTCTTGGATCTGAAGCTTTAATGGCTTCCTTAACTTACGGCTATAAGTTCTTTAGATTGCAGCCGTAAGTTCTTCTGGTTCACGAATTTTGTATTCTATACACATCTTAATGGAAATCTCTCCTACTTTCTCCTCCCTATTTTCTATCTCTCTCTATTTCACACTATGTTATCAGCACGCTCACCATTGAGCTATGTTGACCATCTCTAAAAAAAGGACCTAATGGATACATAAATTCTAGTGATCGGATGCGTTAACTTTTTCTTGAAAGATGTCAAGACAATACAAAGAGATATATTCTTACCTCTGTTATTTTGATTTATTTTATTTTTTTATATATGCATTAGTTCACGTTTATACACTTCTAGTGCACTTCGTTAACCTTCCATAACATTTTCTTGTTTGATCATGCACGTAGCTCTGATCACTGGGCAATTTTTATGATATATATTTTGTTTTCTTTATTTTTCAAAACAAAATCAATTATTTTTGCTTCATTTTATTATTATTATTATTTTTTATAAACCCTAATATTTTTCAATAGTTGTGTATCGGTTGTTTTTGGCTAATTAATAACCAAATATCATAAGATATGCTAAAGAAACGTTACACTCTTGATCCATCGGTGTGTACGGACAGTGAATCGTCCAGAGTATTCTAAGATTTTTTCTTTTTTCTTTGTAATCTCTTTCCATCATTTAGCTCCCCGTATAGAGTAGTATTAGATTCTAATACTGTTGGTCCACCAAATCATCTTGACAACAATTGTTTAAACAATTATTATTATATTGATTCTAATGCAGGGCTAGTTCTTTTCTTTGTTGCATACAGTGGACTTTAGCCAGAGAAACAAGTTTGTGTATTCCATGGCGGCCGCAAAATTTATACAGTGAGTTTTATTCACCTGTTATATTTTTCATAATATATTATCTGATTGATTTTTATTTATTATGTATCGACGGGTGATCAATTTCATCCTCAAATAAGTTTGATTTTCTTCTTCTCTATTTTTTTTTTATAGAGAAAAAAAAAGTGAAAAATCCATTGAATGATGGTTTACGGTTCCTATTCCACGAATGAAACTGTAAAACGGTTTCTATCTTATTAAAAGAAACTGTAATCTCCAAAATTTGGTGTTATTTTGGGCGTAATTGTCGCTGCATATAATGAATCACATGAATGGTTGCGGACAACCTACGACCAATTATTTTGGTATCTTTTTCAATTGGACATTGATCATGTATTCATATATGGTTTCTATTTTTTTTACAAGGAACCATTCATCATCAACCACTTCTAAAGCCGATAATGACGATTATGGTTTCTTTATCTTCTTAAAAAGAATCATGTGCATAAACCAATTAAAATTGAGTTTCTCTATCAATCCTCGAATGAGATATCGTTATTGTCGATTTTAATTAACATTTGCAAATACCAACGAAAAGAGGAATTGCTCCATTCCGGAGGGATATCAAGCAATTTTATTTTTTTTCCTCGTGTTTTAATCTACAAAATTTGGACTGTTAGAATACAGTAGGACACAATGATCAATGGGTGCGCACCCGGCTTGTTAGCTTATTTTATTAGTCCTTGTAGTGACTAAATTGATCTTGAAAATTAGTTTCTTTTTATAAAGAAAGTGTCTAGGATTTTACCTCGTTGGCCCCAAAGGTCGCAAAGTTGTTGGAGATTATTTTGCATATTTCTTTTTACTATTTTTGGATGTAGCCAATGAATTTTTGGTTCCAAAAGTAATCTATGGTTGATGGTATGAGTATAACGACTCTTGCAAAGTTAGTATCTGTGGTGAGACCCAGAAATTCATATGAGTATATGTCCTTGAAGAAATCGGATAATACTTTAGAAAATTTGATTTCGTATAATGAGATGAAAACATTTCCGCCGTGATCAGGGGGAGAATATATGCAACTAACTGTTGGTGTTTAATTAACTTAAAAGTTATATCAATTTCTCTTCCGGTTCGATCAAATCTTGAAAAGCTGTCGTTTTATGAATTGGCGTGAAATATCTCATTTTGCTTTTCAATAGGCTTTTGCCTCTTCGAAAGGCAAATCCAATCAGATCTAGCAGGTAGCGTTTTAGTACAGGCTACAGATAGTGCTCCAATAGAGCCTATCATAATACGATCCACATTTTCAAAATTCATAACTCCAAGCTCGTTTGAAGATGAGGAGATTATAATGCCCGTGGGCACGGGTACCATTAAATTTTGAATTTGTTCAAAGTATGCATACACTAGATAATTGTGTGGGATCGTAGCAAATTAATTGTCGAATATTCATTTACAGTAGCTACTGAAATAAAAATCTCTGCAGAGAAATATCGACATATGTGATTGGTTGGCATACTATCCAAATTAGGTTGGATACTATAATTCTCGATTGACACTATTCTGGATCCATGACTTAACACTTTAAAATTGCCAAGCCTGTAAAAAATTATAGGTTGTGTTAGTCACAATGTGCAATGAGAGAATTATAATCGTTCTAAACGATTTGAGGGTTGTGTTTTTCTTTCTCAGACCCTAGGATTGGTTCAACAAATTTCGGTTCTCCATACAAATGCACTTGGCGTGGTAGTCTTTGAAGGACTTGTATTGCATTCACACAAGAAATGTGGTTGGAGAACATTTTCAATTTGTAATTCTTCATGAATTCATATTCTATTCAGGCATCACCTGACTCGATTATATCAGGTTTATCAATCCTTACAATGTTTTTCAAAAAGACTAAAATCCGGATTGGTTGATTATATCAACTTTACATGTCTCACATGGAGTCCTGAAAAACACTTAAATCCGCGCTTAATGTTAGCAGCATAAATCTCATTTTCCTGTATCTGCAGTTTAAGAGTTGCTTGCATAAAACTCGTTTAACGAACTAGAGTTTTAATTTTGATGCTCATTTATGGAATACTCATGTAGTTGAGTTAGCATACGTAAAAACGTCCAAAGTTGTACTCTTTTCCCTTCGTTTCAGGTTTTGTCCCATGTGGTTTTCCTGACAAGGTTTTAATGAGGCAACATCCCGTTGACGTGGAATTTTTTCTTTTCAAAATGTTGATATTGTGCTCTTTTTCCTTCGTCCAAATTTTGTCGCATTGGGTTTTATTGGCAAGGTTTTAGTGAGGCAATTCATTTGAACATGGTGGTCATCCAAGGAGGAGTTGTATAAGTTATTTGGTGGATGCCCACCATTAACTAGGTCATTTTGATCAGACCAAATCAACTCAACCTTCTCCTTAGGCATTTGGATGTCCTTTTGATCCCCGTACGGAGTATCCATTCACTTATTGTAATGTATTCATATCTTGGCTATTTGGTGAAGAAACAACATCAACCCATTTCTGCAAATCATCTCGAGAAGCTAACAATCCATGACACAAGTTCTCAATGCGATGAAGAAGAACGAAGACGTGCAAGAGTATTATTCGAAGACAATACCGCTTAAGTAACGCTAAAGAAGACTTCATCCACTAGCAGATTTCTTCAACAAGCAAGCAATCTTCAGCATTCAAGAAGTTCGTTCATCAAGAAATTCGTTCATCAAGAAATTCAAGAAATTGGAAAGTCTAAACTGAAAGATTTGGAAGCCAAGATTTGATTGAAGTACTCATCAGGGGGAGCGTCATCACCAAAGACGCATTTACAGGACTTAACGCGTTGTACTCTTTTTCCTTCGTCAAGGTTTTGTCCCACTGGGTTTTCCTTGTCAAGGTTTTAACGAGGCAACATATGCGTGTCCAACACTGATTTAAGTCGTGCATTTTCAGGTTTTTCTCTTTTGAGTTTTCCTGTTATGTTCATAGTGACTTAGACACAGTGGTCATCAGGGGGAGTGTTATAAACGTGTATTGCACGGGCAGTATCTAAGGGAAATCTAGGGTTATACATTTATTTACTAAGATGCCCTCGTGTCTAGTCCTCTATAAATAGAAGCTTAATCTTGTATTCTATACACATCTTAATGGAAATCTCTCCTACTTTCTCCTCCCTATTTTCTATCTCTCTCTATTTCACACTAGAAATTGAATAAAAGCCCTCAGTTTCATTGGGCCTTCACAATTAACCTTATGAGGGTTAAATTTAAAGTTCAACAAAACTGATTTAACATATAATTCCAATTTTAACCTCTGTTTCTTCTGTTTGTTACTTAATCGATTGAGAAAGCAAAACAAAAGGGAACAACCACAGTCTGTCTCTACCACCACCACCATCTTCATCGACATCACCTCCATGGTTTCTATCGCCGCACCACCACCACCATTTTCATCGACATCACCACCACAGTCTCCACCACCACCGCCACCATCACATGTTAACAACAATTCGATGGGAAGAAGTGAAAGAATATCATGTTCGACTGCTAAAACTGGAGATTCGTCAGTTAAACTGATGACGATGATAAGTTGAATCTCCTTCCCTACTTTCAATTCAATCGAAAACTTAGTTAATCGGCTTTCAAATCAGATCTAAAACTTCCCGGAAACTAAATTGTATGGTTTTGAAAACCTAAAACATCGATTTCATATTTATTGTTGTTTTATGTGATTAATCATGGGAATATTATTCAATCAACAGATCGAAAGATTCAATTTTAGTTCTTGTTTTGTTAGCGAGATTCAACAAGACCATCACGAAAGCTTACACCAATCGATTTGTCTGAATTACAGTGGGGGTCAATAACGATCACCACCGGGAGAAACTGTACCAACTTTGCGTATGGCATCTTTCAACTTTACTTTAATTTTTATGTGTTAATTTAAAAACCTAGATATATTAGACTCACTTTGTTTGGATTTGATATTATTATTATTATTATTATTATTATTATTATTGCAGTGATTTTTTTGCTGGTAAACGTTCACACAAGCACTTGGTTGAATTTCATGGTGACAATTTCATTGTTGATGGCGGCCCTATGCGGGATGCTACTGATCCTAACAACGTCAAGTTTTTGGAGGTAATATTGGTTTTTTCACTTGCACTTGAAACAATTGTTTTCTCAAATTAACTAGCTTTAGATTTGAATTGGTGGTCTCTTGCGAAAATAGAAAATAATCCCCTCCAAAACTAAATTTGTTGGCAGTGATGCAGAGTGGTTTTTGGGATGAAATGCTCGCTTATAAATTAGCTTTAGATTTGAATTAGTTGTCTCCGGTAGTTATCGTTACCGGATACCCATACCAGTATTTGTGCATCCCAAGCTATGCAACATTTTTTCTCCAGGATCCCACAAGCCTATGCAAGGCAGAATAAAGCTCATAGTAGACTTGCACATACCAAGAGGCGCCCCTGTCTAAGGTGCCAATGAATTCAAGCTCTTGAAAACGAAAATAAACTAGAAATTGTACATTCCTTTTATACTTCTTTATTCACAGTTGGTTAGAGAGAAGAGAAGATATTACAAATGAGGCATCACTGCCACCCTAGAGTATACCTGGTGCCTTGCCTTAAACATTTTCTCTTCTTCGTTTAGTGATATGTTACCCATGCATGTCATCACGCCATCATCAGTATCGTTTGTATTTCTCGTGTTGCTCTTTTTAGTTTTAGTAAATGCATGCAACTGATTAACACATCTTTAATCACAGGATATCAAGAATTACAAACTTCCTGAAGAATTTGCCGAAGATGGACTTTCGAGGATCTACAGTTATTTTCTAAGTCTAATGGTAAGGTTTTGTTTCTATTTGAATCTTGTGGATGGACGTGCATGTTGTTAAGCAAAGGAATAAGTAAGGGAAATGAAAATGCGTTGGAGCAGGATATATCAGACAGTGGTAGGTACCCTTCCCCTGCATAACTCTTTTTGTTGTTTATCAATTCATTTGTGATTCTGGAATCGACTTTGCAGCCACACGGTATCAGAAAAATTGCAAGACAAAAAAAAGTCTAAGTTACTGTTGTGGAAACAACTATATGCCCAGCTGCTCCATCTGGGAACAGGGATGCTGCACTCACAGTAAGAATCTGTACTTTTTTGAAACTCACATACGACTCAGTATTTATTGGAACTGTCATTTTATATGGTTGATTGCAAACTAAGGTAGCTGCATTTCTGTTTAGGATAATAGTCATGTGACGTGGTTGGCTTGTCTTGCGGCAAAAACATTATCTTCGTTTGTGGTTTGTCCCATATAAACTCATATGTCACATATGTCACATTTTTGTTGGTGAATGAATATTTACGATCTGTATACCTTCTTTAATCACTAATCAGCATGAATTATCTATTTTGGTATACTTATATCTTTGTAGTGATGGTCTATTGAGAACATTTATGAGTTTTTTCACTATTACGGCATCTAGATCTGTTGGGAACATTATTTGTG
>JAJJMA010330360.1:6680-20716 GCA_023529015.1 Papaver nudicaule
GTTGGGATTGTTTAATGTAATACAACAGAAAATCACATTCTTCCAAATAGTTTCTCCACCTATTTCTACTCCACGGTGTTAAAATGATATGTTCTCCACCAAATTTAACTCCGCTTAGGTGTGTGAAATCCCAAGGAGTGAAACCTGACTCAATAATTGGAAAATGAAATGTATATATGGGTTGTATACCACCACCTCTCGGCTATCTTGTTGATGAATCTTGCATAACAGTTACTCGGATAGTTGATTTCAAATATAGAAGCAAACCCCAACGTTGGATAATTCCTCTAGCAACTACATTACTAAAGACTATTTCCTTAAGTTTTCTTAACCCTGCATACCCTCCTCTAGGTCTGTTTGAGTGTAATAGGTTATTGGTTGTGTGGCTTCTTGCAAAATGGTTGTTATCCAATTTGCTAGACACCTCTCTTTTATTTTGAAGTATTTCATTCATTATACTACTCATATTCATTCCTACAACACATGATAATCATCACATTTCAATGAATTGTTTTAATCAATGACTATCAAATCATGTATCACAACTTCTGGATTTGTGGGTGTCATATTTCATATGTACCCTAAGGCCCAACGCAACACCCTAAGGGCATAAAGATACAGCGGAGAGGGGATGTCATCCGCTGCTCATAGAATAAACAGGCGGAGAGATTAGCCTCCGGTTCCCTACGAATGTATATCCTGTCCGCGTATCGGGTCTCTACCTATCCACACAACGGAATGGGGGGAAGTATAACCGACACAGTGTGAACAGGCATCGTTTGGCTAAGTACTACTGGATCACTGAGTGGAGTGTCCTCAGTGATCTCTATATATATGAGACCCTTCACCTTTGGAAGGGGATCGAAACCATTCATACCAATAAGAAAGAGAGTGTTATCTATATCGTCTTCCTCCATTAATGTCTTAGTTACTTGGGTGTGGTTGTTTGGTATTTCCAGCACCTACATTTTGGCGCCGACACAAGGAGACGATGAATTCCACTAGACTAAAAGTCACGTTAGTGTCGTAGAGAGTGAGGGTGAGAGCTGCTCCATAGAGTACAAAGAAATCTGCTAGGCTCTATGGAAATCCAGTAGCTCACCAAAAACCTTGAGAGAGTTACTATGTATTTGTTGAGAGTGAGGGTAAGAGTTGTTCCATAGAGTACAGAGAAATCTTCTAAGCTCTATGGAAATCCAGTAGCTCACCAAAAACCTTGAGAGAATTACTGTGTGAGGGTGAGAGTTGTTCCAGATGAGTACAAACTACACCGGTTTGTTGAACTCGTATGAAAATCCAGTAGCTCACCAAAATAGCTAGAAAAATAACTCAGATCCGGTAAAATCATTTTCCATAAACATCTCGAGAAATAGCTAAGTGGTAGAGAAATAAGAAGCAGACCTGCTGAAGAAGCCAAGAAGATGATGATGAGAGGAACAAGAGTGCAGATGCCAGCGGAATCAACAGGAAACACTATCAGCATGGGGTCGTCGCATCACCAACAAGAAGACAAGGAAAAGCACCTGTGGCAGCAACAATGAATGAAGGAGAATAAGGTTCCGAAGGTAACAAACGCCCAACGCGCATTAGAACATCGAGACCAGAGCTAACAACAAGAGTCACGAGGCAGATGGCAGCAATGCAGATCAACTCACCAAACGTAGAAACGGAAAGCACAACGAAACATCCTGTAGCAAGAAGACTGGAAGTACAACCAAGAGCAAAGAAGGCGGCAAAGAGGACGAAACAATCAAGAAAAGAACCATCAAAGCCAAGGATCAAGAAGCGGAGCCAAAAAGAGATATCACGGACGCAGCCAGCTGTTGATGGTGGTTTTTTGATGAGAAGGTTGTAAGAGTAATTTTGCATCAATTCCTAACATCATTGTTGGCGGCGACAAGGATGGATCAAGGCAAGGTAAGAATTATTTAAAATAGGATAAGAGAATTGGCCATCATGGCCCTACTTTAAGTTCATGGCCATGGCCTAGCGCCATGGCCATCCCTATTTACACGGCCATGGCTTTACTCGGTCATGGCTTCATGCCATTACCAAATCCTAATTTGGCTCGGACATGGCCTAGTGCCACTGCCAAATCCTAATTTTACTCGATCATGGCTTCATGCCATGACCAAATCCTAATTTGTCTCGGCCATGGCACTATGCCATGGCCAAATCCTAAATTTTAGGGCCATGGCGTGATGTTACGGCCAACTCCTAATTTTTAGGCCATGGCCGCATCCTAATTTTTAAGCCATGGCCACGTCCTAATTTTTAGGCCACGACGTGGAACCATGGCCACATACTAATTTTTAGGACATGGAATGGAACCATGATGGAACCATGAATTTTAGGTCTTGCTACCATTCCAAATCCTGATTTTTAGGTTATGATCTCATTGGTTGCATAATGTTTCCATTTTCCTAAGCAAATTCGGAAATCTGGCAGATTACAAAGTACTGTAAAGAATGGAAAATACGGTATAATCCGTAAGGAATTAGGGAAGAATTCTTTCATGAAAGTTGTTCATCTGTATGTTTTCTAAAACATACTAAAAATTCTAAAAAATCGTAATTTTAGGAAATATAGGCTGACCTGGGTGATTTTTTGACTAAGTGACGTGCAAACTGTCCAGAAATCTAGCCATGGCCTAACGCCATGGCCCATCCGTATAAATCCTAATACAGATACAACTTCACACTTTACCCCTCAGATTCTATTTATTGTTTTACACCTAAACCATTTGGCGACCACAGTGGGAGGTCATTATCTCGGTTATAAAAAAATGGTTGAAACTAGGAGGCAGAGTTCAGAAAATGTCAATTCTCCAAATGTTACCAGTGGTCCCACAATCCCATCTGTTACAAGTGGGACTACTTCTCTTCAAGTCAGTGGTGTTAGCACATCTACATCTGCCAGCCCCACTATGCAAAATAACAATTTACTTCTCCAATTGCTACTGCCGTGGTTACCTCTTCTCATGCTGTGGGGACCACTTTCGCTCCTATAGGGACCACCTCTGCAACTTCTGGTAATCATTACACGCCTATCTCAAGTCGAACAAAAGCCTTTCTTTTTGGGCCCCGCACCGAAGAGGCAAGGAATACTGGGAATCCACCTAACATGGAGGATATAATGAAGACTCAACAAGAGCTTGCCCTGAGTCAGAGTATCAAGGTAAAAACTCAACTAGAGTTACTCTCTTGTTTGAAAACTCTCTCAGAACGGTTAGCACCACCAGAAACTAACCCTGTCATGACTTGTGGGGGCCCACCTCTCAACATCAACGGAGCAAGCTCATCCTAGATCCACATCATCCCTGATGACCAGGCAATTCGTGTTCACACCACACGTGGACAAAACACGGGTTCTCAACATAACTTCATCACTCGTGAAGATCTGGAGAATCTCCTGCAAGCTCGGAACACAGAAAATTCAGATTTGTTTCATCGCCATCAACCTCCATACCCAATTGAAGTCCAACGTGATTCTCTTCCCAAAGGGTATGTTACTCCGCCCTTTTCAATGTATAACGATAATGGAATGCTCGACACACATATATCTCGCTTCCTAGAATCATTGGAGGAACACTAAAGTAATCAAACCTTACTTCTCAAGGTGTTCTCGAAATCTCTGACTGGAAAATTGTACACTTAGTATAATAATATGGCTTCTAATAGTATTATCAACTGGAACCAGAAGGTTAATTCTTTTCTCAAGAAATATTTCTTTGTATCTGAGCAACTCACTTTCTCGGATATGGGGAGACTCTTTCAAGGAAATAATGAGCATCCGGATAATTATGTACTGAAGTTCAGAACACGTGTCGTGGATTGTAACGATCCAAATGTGACAGAGTTACAACCTGTGGAGCTTTGCATTAATGGGATGATGGCGGCGTACCAAGCAATACTAGAGAATTTGGAATTTCATAATTTTACCAAGTTACATGATTCAACTATACGATTCGCTACTATGGCCCCTGTCCAATTGGAAAGGCCTAGGCCCGTCAAAGGTGAAGAAAGTCGTGACGAGACCTGTGCTAGCAAATGTCTTGTCAACAAACAATATACTTCTTTTTCTTCAATCAGTGATGTCGATGTGGTGCTTCCTCAATCCCTAACTCCATTTCTTACTGTGACGGCGCCTCGTCAACAGAAGAACATTCCTCAATACTCGGGTATGAAGTGTTTGAGATTTTTGAAAGCGTGTATTCAAGATGGCGCAATCAAGTTATCTCCCTGAAGGCGAGAACCTAATACTCATGAGATGGCGAATCCTAAGTACTATTGATTCTATAGATTCTTCACCTAAAGTGAATCATTAACGGTAAGGTTGACTCAAGAGAACTAAACTTGGGGACTAAGAATATACGGAAGAATCTTCTCCCTCATCATCAGTATCACCTCAACATTCAGAATTTAACTACTTTGGGGAATTCGCAAATCAAACAACAAATTATTTGATCGAGAACTTGTGTGATCTCTTCCATATCTCTAAGGCTCAACATAGAGATATTTTCACTGCTTGGAATCATGTGGCGTCTAGTAAAGGTTTGGCTCATCCAGTACCGCCAAAAATGAAGGAACACATCAACCAAGACGCCACAAAGTTATATCTCAAGCAATTGAAGCGGAGCATCTTCCTATACCACTCACATATGCTCGTATTGAAGGTGTGAGTTTCGAGAAAGTTCAAATTGATGACGGTGTCTTGGTCTATACTGTTCCAGTTAAAAAAATTAAAGAAAATAAGGTCTCCTGTCACGGAGTCACTTATTTGATAAAAGATTCAGAAGGAAATCCTAAAGATGTGTTATCACTCTCGACTTGAAGATGGATTCTACTTGCACTAAGGAGAAATTTTATGTCATAAGAGATGACCCTGACCATGACATGGTTTTAGGGCGTCCTTGGCTTCATCATTCCTGTGTCTTCACCAACAACTACTAATGATCAAGAGCTCATATCTGACAAAGGAGTAATTCATGGTGTAGACAAGATGCAATACCAAGTGGGGTCAAAAACTCTCATAGTATATATTCAAGAAGGTACGTGAGAATGGTATTCAAAATTACCTTATTCATCAAAGTTTTATCCAACGTGTCTCCATACTGACACTGGGTATTTCGTTGTTATTTAATTGGGGACTTGACTGCATCAAGTCCATTAAACCCATTCATATGATTGGGTAATTCCTACGGTAAGATATCTCAGTAAGTGGATAGAGACAATTCCTCCACAAAGTACGGTTGATGAGGTTGTCAAATCTCTCAAATAATTTCAACCTGACGAGGAGACTGAGGCTTCATGCATGACTCACCCTCCTTCAACTCCACCAACGGTTCCATGATCAACGGGCTACATCCATTTAGGTAAAGGATAGCAGTGATGTCACCTAATAAATGGAAGTCCAAAAGCTTTTCAAGTAGGGAACCTAGTCATGAAACATAATCAGTAAGCTCGACAAAATCTCCGTGTTTCCAAACTCATCACCAAGTTAGGAAGGACCGGATGTGATAGCCAAAGTTTTGTCTAATACATATCATATGACAAGTGCAGTACATGAGAGGCCTTCAAATTTAATGGTACGTGGCAAG
This sequence comes from Papaver nudicaule, assembly GCA_023529015.1. Taxonomy (NCBI): domain Eukaryota; kingdom Viridiplantae; phylum Streptophyta; class Magnoliopsida; order Ranunculales; family Papaveraceae; genus Papaver; species Papaver nudicaule. The sequence goes on from JAJJMA010330360.1 coordinate 12,280, forward strand.
TGACTCTCAAGAAGATATGAGGATTTACGACAATCCAAAATCAACTTTCAAATTCCTCCAGAAATACAAGTATCTCTTTCCTTCAGTGATTTAAATCGGTTGAGTTAATTCAAAACCTATTGGTTCAAAAATCAACCTCTGCAATTCACTTGCCCATAGCCTATCAAACCAAATCCGGTACGAGGACTTCTGCTTTCTAAAATCAGCCGTGTGGTAATAACTTCACTTCATCAGCAACTACTTCTTTTATGAGCGTGGTGGTCATCTTCTCTAAGTCATGAAGCAGTTCTTGGGTTTTGTCAACATCCACAGCCGCGTCCTTTTCTTCTTGTCCAGGTATTTCATGGGTGAATTTTCTATTAATCAAAGGTCGTGCTTTCATAAGTTCAACTTTCGACGAAGCCATGTCGCGTTGAAGTTGAAGTTTGCTGACATCTCTATCCGTTCTTCTGTCTTGTTTAGAATATCATCGATAACAACATTCATAACTATTATCTCCATCTCGGCTATCAGAGATATGAAGTCAGATACAATCTTCTTATGTGCAAAATTGTAGTTACATTTTTTACTACTAGCAAAATGGCCATAGTGGGACGTGTTCAGTTCGAACATTAAATCCTCCCACAGTCTCGTATATAGAGGAAGCTAATTCAAAAGGAGAGTTGTTAAGAAAACCAAATGACTGAAGTCTCAATCATGGTCGAGGCTCCTCGAAGTTCATTTTTGTTCATGTCAAGACTGGGTGTTTCACTGACAGGGGATTGCAGCTCTTCACCAGTTCCCTAGAAACTTGAAAGCCACATAAGATTAAAGGTTTCATAACATATACGTTTGAACCCAAGAAATGAAAAAAGATGCAGCGGCACCTACCGTGCCAGTGGAAGCATCCCTAAGCTGAACATCAAATCCAAGGGAGTTATTAATGTTCTTCTCAACAGGGCCGGTCCTGGGCAGGTTCTGCGACGCACAGGGCCCATGACCAAGCAAGGGCCAAAAATTTCTAAAACAAATGCCCTCCCTATCCTAGCCCAGTATATAATTGTGTTTCTATTCGAAGCCCAGTAGATTAACTTAAATCTCTTAGATTTTTAAGCCATGTTTTGCTCAGAAAGGCTGTTAAGAGGATTCGAACACTTGATCTACTACTTCTTAAGAAATTACCTAACCACCGCGCCACTCATTCTATTTTGATTTTACTTCTTAGAATTTAATATTTTACCATAAAATGCGACGTTAGTTAAATAATAATTCCTACTTTTGATTTAGAGGACATTTTTGGACGGTTTAGAGAACATAAAATGTTTTACTATTGCTCTGTTACTACACATTTATTTCATTATCAATATTTTTATATCATAATTTATACGCACTGCATTTATAATTTAGTATAAACATATACTATGTGTTTATGCCTGTCCGCGTTCTAGTATTTTTAGAGGGTAGTCGCGTCCGCGTCTGTGTCACTGTATTTGTGTTTGTGCAACCCTTTTTTTTGATAAATCCCAGACTTGTATTAAAAATCCAAAAAATTACATGAATGTGTTACATAAAATAGTTCCAAGAAAAGAGACATAGTGTCACAAAAACTTGAAAACTATGGAAAACGAAAATAAGGTACATATGGAAGCTCAATATTAGTAAGGAAAGGTGGTCTACCCTCGAAAGACTCAACTACACCCTCCTGGAGCTCACTTCCTCTTTTGGCCATCAAGTCTGCCGAAAAATTAACTTCACGATAAGTATGCACAAAGGTAATTTTAGTATAGAAATCTCTTATTGCCATCCACCTGCTTAAAAAAATCCACGGAACGGAGCTGCTTTTGTAGGCCTGAATTGCCCCTTGAGAATCTGCCCTAACTCTGATATTTGTATGCCCAAATTTAGCCGCCCATTCCATGCCATACAAGATAGCTGACACTTCCGCCTGAAAATTAGTCTTCACTCCCAGGCCTAACGACACCGCACCAACCACATTGGAGTCCGCATCCCTAGCCACAACACCCAATCCAGCAGCACCTGGATTTTGTAAAACAGACCCGTCACAACAAATGGATAACTCGTTCACGTCAGGGGGCTCATAGAAACAAGTTATAGGGTCTGAGTTCTTCACTTCCCTGTGCTTCACTTTAAAAAAATTCAGTAACATCAAATCTTCCACAGAGTTAAACATGTTACCACGCAATCTCGAGGAGAACTCATGGATCAGTTGGAAAGTACGCAGCTTGAACTGATGAACAGACATTCTTCTTTGATTGTAAACAATACCATTTCGATGCTTCCATAACTCTGCCCTCACCACTAATATAGCCAGCAGCCACAAGTCCTTGACCATTCTGCTCCTATTCCCTACCTGATTGTAGCAACTTGACAGTCCATAAACTGGATGAATTCCAAAGATCTCTCGCAACCAGTCCCAGATTTCAGTAGTATAGTCACAGCTCCACAAAACATGTTCTAAACTCTCTTCCATCTTCTTACATACGCTACACCAGTTGGCCAAAGGAATCCTGAATCTCCTGCTAATCACGTCCATTGTGGCACAAACTCCCTTCTCAATTTTCCAGTTTTGAGCTGCCAGAGTTGGGTGTATCTCCTTACGCCAAAGAAGCTTTGCATCTCCATAATTTTCCTGCTGATTTCGAATGAAATTTCTCGCAGATGCGACTGAAAACTGCCCTTTATCATCAGGCATCCAAACAAGTCTGTCGTCACCCCCTAATGGTGTTGGAAGTTGTTCCAGCTGGATACCTGCATTAGACATAAGTTGAGCCAAATTATGAGTTACAACCCACAGACCGTCCACGAGTATATCACTCACCCTAGCTGAAAAATTACATCTTTCAGAGTTTGGGATGTTATAAAACTCTGCCAAACTGTACCGTCCAGCCCAGGTATCAAAGAAAAGTGATGTAGCACGTCCATCACCAATAATTGAAGCAGTATTGGCATCAACAAAATTGTAAACCTGACGTATCCCAGGAAGGATTGAAGACTTTGTCAACCCAGTATACACTAAAATAGTTTTGGTGGCAATAATATATATCGTTTTTTTTTTTCTTGTTTTATATATTGTTAGTAACAAATTTTCGCGAAAAAAAAATATTTAGGCCCATTTTTGAAGTTCGCACATGGTCCTATTTTTCACAGGATCGGCTCTGCTTCTCAATCATATTGCTACTTCGAAGACCTTGGTTGTATCTTCTATTTGTTCTGTACCATTATCAAGGAGCTAAGGAATATAATATCAACAAGCCAAGAGTGCGCAACAACTCATATATGTACAGAATCGACCTTACCTGTGGTACGTATTTTGAGGTTTCTCTACCAAATGATATCACTTAGAGTAAAGTGGGAGCCACCAACACTTGAGGATGTCATGGTCTACACCAAAGGAAAGTTTATTCAACAATACTTCATGGGTTAGTCATCAACAAATGCATTTGGTCATTCCCCGAATTCGAATTCTACACTCAAATATTTGACAATTGCGGATCTGACGAAGTGCTGACTTAAGTTCGAAAACTGTACAAATTCGTAAGGAATATGAGAAAACTTTCTTCACGAAAGTTGTTTATTTACGTGTTTTCCATAACACTTGAAAAGGGTTTGAAGTTTCAATGAAGGGATTTGGAGGAATGATCTTCACACTGAACAGCGTACAATCTGATAATTTTTGAAATGCTCCTAGAAGTTTTCTGAACGCGATTTGAGACGAGGGTTTGACCGACCTAACGAGCTCTAAATCCAGATTTTCTTTCACGAGATGAAAGATGGTTCTTTTCTCTTTGAAAATTGCGGTCAACCACTGAAAACCGATATTGGATGAAGATTCTATGGCTTCATGCCATGACCAAATCCTAATTTGTCTCGGCCATGGCCTAATACCATGGCCAAATCCTAATTTTACTCAGTCATGGCTTCATGCCATGACCAAATCCTAATTTGTCTCTGCCATGGCACTGCCACGGCCAAATCCTAAATTTTAAGGCCATGGCGTGATGCCATGGACGCATCCTAATTTTTAGGCCATGATGTGGAGCCATGGCCACTTCTTAATTTTTAGGCCACGACGTGGAGCCATGGCCACGTCCTAATTTTTAGGACATGGATTGGAACCATGATGGAACCCTGAATTTTAGGTCTTGCTACCATTCCAAATCCTGATTTTTAGGTTATGATCTCATTGGTTGCATGACGTTTCCATTTTCCTAAGAAAATTTGGAAATCTAGCAGATTACGAAGTACTGTAATGAATGCAAAATACGGTCTAATCCGTAAGGAATTAGGAAAAACTTCCTTCATGAAAGTTGTTCGTCTGTAAGTTTTCTATAACATACTAAAAATTCGTAATTTTAGGAAATATAGGCTGACCTGGGCGATGTTTTGACTAAGTGACGTGCAAACTGTCCAGAAATATGCCCATGGCGTTATAAATCCTATAATCAACTTCTTATTAAGCTTAATATGCTACATGATATAGCTTATTACTATTTCTCCATCCTACTTTTTATGACTTGAATTGGTAATGCTCATGCATTCTTGGTTATGGCTACGCTATGTTAGCATATCCTAACTTTTCTCTTGATTATAGACTTGCTTCTACAATCAGTGCTATATTTCTTAATCATGGCTCATGGCTATGACTTATTATTATTTTAGGCATTCTTATGCCTCTACTACTCAGGGAATTGGTGCTCTATACGCCACAAGCGAATTTCCCATATTTATGGCATACAAAGAGTCATACTTACTTGACCATTGCCACAGAGGGTTGCTGAAATCCCCTTAGTCTAAACGGCGATTGCATATCTCAATCCTTAGACTATTCTTATTGGTTTAAATGGTGATTGCACGGTTCAATCCTTAGACCATTCTGAGACAAATGGCCCATCTTTAGAAAATCCTGAAAGAGATACACAAGCTTTATCGCTTAATTTTCTGTTTATATGCAAAGTCCTAAGTTTACCAAAATATGTTAAATGGTACGAATTGCACTTAGTCAGCTTCGACTTAACAAATATTCAATCCTTAACAAATCTGACGAAAATCAAGTAAGTTACATGGGGGGATATTCTTTAGGGTTTTGGTTTGGCGGTCTACGGCACATGTGATTGCAACGACACAATCACTCAACGGGAAAAAAACTAAGTCGTGTGAACATTGCTAGAAAGATGGGAAGGGAAAGTGGGTTGTTAGTATTTCCTAATTATTAGGCTTAAGACTCTTAACGTGTTTCCCCACTCTCTCCACTTTCCCACTTCCACTTCTTACGAGATCAGTTGGAGTTCTATTGCTACAAATAGGCCACTCGACCAGTACAATCAATTCATTCATCTCATCAATAATTGATTAATTCATCTCATTCAGCATTTAATATCTAGTGAGAACTGAATATCCATCCTAGCTTAACTTAAAGCATTATTTTAGCAACTTTATTCACAACACAAAAAATTATAGCAAATTCTCTGATCTCATCTTTCTCGGCTTCCCTCCCTTGAACCAACCTTATTTCCTCTTTTTGTAACTGAAGCAATACTCGAACGACCATTTCTTGGTTTAGGCGAGTCTTGTTTGATCATGACCTCTCGAATACCAATACAACTTCACAGTTTACCCCTCAAATTCTCTTTATTGTTTTACACCTAAAACACCAGTGCGCCCAGAGATTGGAAGAGGAGAACCAGAACGCGCGGAGGAAGAAAACCCAGTACTCGCAAGACTGGATGAATTGACACAGCAAATGGAAGTTCAAGCAGTGCAAATACGGGATATAGAGAGTCAGGAGAAGAATCCTCGGCGGCAGAGTCACAAAATACGGAAGAATACTATGAGGGAAACAAAGATTGGCCGGGATATGAAGAAGTGTTAAGAATAACAGATGTACCAAAAATGATCAAGGAATTGAAAGAGGCAATCAGTACAACATCACTTTCCGTGCAAGATAGAAGATTGAAGACGTATATAGATTAAGCTAAAACATCTCCGCTCAGTGAAGAGCTACTGGAAGGGAGAGTATCTAGGAAGTTCGTCATGCCGCCGTTCAAATTATTCGACGGGGGTTCAGATCCGCTAGCACATCTGAGAGATTACAAACAAGCGCCACTTCAGTGGGAGAGAAACCAAGTGGTCTTATGCAGGTATTTTCAAGCGACGCTGGTAGGAGGAGCACCCCTTTGGTATAATCAGATCGCCAAGGGATCAATAAGGAATTTTGATGACATCAGCCTCAAATTCCTCACAAGATTCATGCATAACCGGAGCTTCCAGACGCCAGTAGGAGTCTTTTTTCAGCTAAGGCATAGGAAAGGGGAAACGGTGCACAGCTACGTCAAGAGATGGTCATATCTAGTTGTAGAAATAGAAGTAGTAGACGAAAGTGTCGCCATTCAATCATTCATACATGACCTGGATGTCAGTACAGACCTCTACCTGTCACTTATGGAGCGCGACGTCGAAGATCTGGGAGAGTTAAGGGAAAAACAGCAAAGATTTGTCATGCTGGAAGATATGCGGTTTAAAGTCCATGAAGAAACTCCAAAGTTCAACAACAACGCTGGCCCAGCACATGTACTATGAAGACATGAAGGGTCGGAGATATTAAGAAGACACATGGAGAGGAAAGAACCAAAGCGCAAGCCATATAGAGAAGACGATAGTCAAAGAGAGAAAATGTTTGAAGACCGCACATACACGAAGCTCAACACGCCAGTGGTAAACATCCTCAGAGAACTAGAGAAGAAGAACGACGTGGAATATCCGACATCAAGGGGAAGACAACCAGAGTACGAGATAAACTCGAGGAGAAGGTGCGAGTTTCATGGACAAATGGGACATGACACCAGCTAGTGCTGGCACCTTCTGCATATGATCCATGAAAGAATCGACAACAAGGATCCAGCGATGAATAAGTACATAGCGCATAAGGAAAATAACAGAAGAGGAACAGTGGAAGCAAGACAAGCGCACCTGCCAGCAGCGCCAAACGGAGCAGTCTACATGATACTGTGCGGAGACATCAATACGGGAGCGGTACAAATATGACGGTTAACCTAGCACATAATGGACCAGAGGAAAAGAAGATAAATGACGAATACAACTCGATTAAGGAATGGATGATGCGACCAGTGCATTTCTCAAGCAACGAAGCCACGGATGTTCACAATCATTGTGACCCGCTTGTGATCACACTAATCATAGCGACATGGGCAATACATAGGATGCTAGTAGATGCATGGAGCGCAGCGGATATACTGTTTTATAATGAGAACAAGGAAATGAAGATCAACGAAGAAGCATTGGAGAAAGCGGGGAGAATTATTTACGGGTTCAACGGAACACAGACAATTCCGGTAGGAGAAGTGGTACTCAAGGTAGCAACAGGACCGATAGCTTTGAATGTCCGCTTCAGCGTAGTCAACACGGAGTCACCATACACAACGATCTTAGGAAGAAAGTGGATACATCAGATGAGGGCAATACCATCAACACTTCATCAGAGCATCAAGTTCCCAACACCATAAGGGCTAATGGAGATTAAGGGAGATCAATCAACACGAAGATGCATTTTTTTACACGTCCAGGATTTGATCAACAGAGAAGGATTATCAAGCAAGTGGAACAGAGGATGCGCAGAGAAATGATGGAAGAAGACATGCACAATAAGCGGAGGATATTGGAGCTATCAACGGAATACCCAGGGCCCAACGCCATCTACTAAGGAAAGTAGCGGAGCATAGAAATCAACGTAGCCAAGGGAAATTACATTTTTTTTTAATACTAAGAAAATGTACGAATTGGTTTACAGTGCACAAGGCACTTTCAGCAATAAATAAACTCTTTAAGGAAAAATTGAGTTCACCAAATTAGAGGAATAAATTGATGCAACAAGGTAAGAAATCGCACCCAGCGCTCGATAAAATATGCGCCTGGAATAAGGTCTAATGAATGGCCGCAAAGGGGCATAATAATTGTTGACTGTTCTTAATCGCCCACTACAGATAAAAGAAAAGCGACCCGGTATGGCGGGGAATGGGTTACCACAAAGTCCATCTTGGGTGGCAAATGGCAATGACTGTCGACTGTCTCGAATGCCCTCTACAGTAATTGACTGGACGCGGTCACTGGTATGGACGGGTCAGAAATAAATACTAAACCCCTACGAAGTTTAGGTGGTTCACGTAGTTAGGAAACATCACGTAGCGTAACTTATAAATAACACATTCTGCACATAACATGCTTCACATCACTTTCCTTATATATATATATACTGCATTCACATAATAATTGTTCATACACAGGCATAATAATTGCTCACACACATTGCGCTACAATCACATATGCAGGGTTGTAGATGGTGGAAAATGAAAGAGGGACAAGATTGAAAAACCACTCTCAGATCACGCCTTACCTAAAGGCAATTGCCTATTCAGGCACATCT
>JAJJMA010330365.1:11083-29128 GCA_023529015.1 Papaver nudicaule
ATGTCTTTGAGACCCATGTTATTGAACATGGTGATATACTGGTTGATTTTGGTTGTGACTTGGGGTTTACCACCTCTCTTTTCATCAGAATGAAGGGTGATATTTAGGTCCCCAAACACAATCCAGGGCAGATCCATTATATCACACATGTTTTTGACTATCTGCCATGATAACTCTTTCCTATGATCTTTGTAAGGGCTGCCTGCCATACATACAAGTAAGGACCCACTCAGATTTAGATTTCTCATCCCATACGGAGCAATCAATTTGGTCGCTAGTTTGGTGGAGAATTTTAAGGTCAGCAGATGAGTCCCAAGCCACCACAAGATCACCAGCAGTATTTATAGGTTCTTCACAGACTATATTGTGATAAGAGGCAGAATTGAGGATTTTAGTTAAAAAAATTTCTTTGGCCAAATTATCGATTAGAGGAAGGCACTGGGGTTTTTAGTTTCAGATAGGAAAATGATGTTTGGGTTGTTCCTGTTAATTAGATATTTTAGATGATGTTTGGTGGCTTTTGATCTAATGCCTAGGCAGTTCCAAGACATTATATTGACGAATTGCCAGAAATAGGATACAGTGGGTATGAGAATGGATGAGGTTCATGATGTTTTCTAAAGACAAATTCTTCACAAGAATGACTAATGGTTCTCCTAATTTTTAAAGAATACAAGTTCTGGTAGAAAAATCCATACATGCAGCGATGAGAGATTGTTTTGGGAAAACAAAATTTTAAATTGAAATAAACAAGATAGTAAAGGCTGATTTTGGGGCTTCCAAGATTCTAATGGGATTTTATTTTCCTTCTCTTCGCTGCTACTCCCACATAGTCCCCGTTGTTCTTGAAATCCGTTCACAGTAACCTTTATCGGAGGTTGTCCATTTTCTATCATTTCTTCATTTTAAACACCATCCGTCCACAGTAACCTTTCTCTTCCGATCACCACCAGCACCCTCACTGCACCTACTAAACCCAACCTCCAAAGCCAATCCCTCATGTTCCACTTCTTCTCCTAAAGCTCCACCGCCCCCTCTCCCCCGACCACCACCACCATCACCTCGATGGGGTTTGGGTAGTGTCCGGGGGTGAGAAGGTTTCCCTTTTAGACCACTCCCGCATCTTCCCTACTTGTGAATTTTGTGCGAAATGTGTTTGACAATTTGCCTCAACTAAGTTTGTATAGTTTTTGGGCAGTAAAAACTATTGCACTTCTACTGTTCGATAATTTGCCTAAATGGGTTATGTAGGTAAAGGGATATTGCTCTGCCCCTTTAGAGACTTCCACGGGTGCAAAGATGGGTGGGAGCAAGGGGTTTATATGTTTGGTCGACCATATAAAGAAATTACATCTTTGCAGCATGGAAAGGAAAAATGTGTTGAAAGAGGTCATACGGGGAGACTTGGATGTGTTTGTTCGGTTGGAGGATACGTTGAGGACCTTGAAACAGTGGATGTGCTATGACTGTATGAGCATTCAATCTTGGCATACGGCATGCAAACACGATGAGAACAGTGAGGTTCGGCCTACAAAATGTGAAGCTTCGGGAGGTATGCTTGACGTCGTCATAGGGGTGCCTCGCCCATGTCCAGTGGAGGGTCTAGTTCAGCTGGATGATGGACTTTTTGAAATCAACATAGAGACGCTAGATGCGGTCTTTCGAGCTCCAGTTGGTACCGTGAAGAGCATTCCAAAAGGGTGTAGGCTAGATTTTTCACACACCCTCAAAGCGGCACTCCACAAAGTTGCGACAGAACCTAAATCTATTACCCAATGGGTTAAGCTTTTGCTGCTCCCTCGATGTACCTTGAGAGTCTTTAGACCTAAAGGTAGAAGAGAACGTAAGTCTGGGAACTGCAAGGCAATTCAGCAGAAACTTATCCTTAAGTCTCTAGCGACTTGGGGCGAAGTTGGAGGCATACACAAGCTTGTGAGGGAGGTTCTAAAGACACCAAGGGTGGAATTTTCAGGAGGTGATTTTGACAAAGAAGATGATAATAGATTGGACCCTAACGTTAAATCCTGTTTGCGCAAAGTAGCATATAGTCATTTTACTGCAGCGGTTAAAGTTATTAGTTCATCAGGAGTGGCACCAAACAATGCAGATACAAGGAAAGCACTAGAAGACAAACATCCATTTATGCCCGCTCCTACAAAACCAACAATCCCATTGCAAGAGACACCTCTAGTAGCAGAAGAAGGCACCGTTCTAAGTTGTATCAATTCATTCCCTAAGGGAACTTCGTGTGGAAAGGATGGTCTTCGGGCACAACATCTTCTAGATGCCTTTTGTGGGGATGGTTCATCTATTGCTACTGAGTTGGTTGGGGCTATCACAATGGTTGCTAACTTGTGGCTTGCAGGGAGGTGTCCGCTTAGTCTCGTACATCGCATCATCGCCCTTGACACCTCTCCTTAAGACGGACAAGAGTATCCGTCCTATCGCTGTTGGGACGATTTGGCGGTGGTTAGTATCAAAACTAGCTATGAAAGGGGTAGGAAAAGACATGGCAACATACTTGCAAGACTTCCAGTTTGGGGTGGGAGTCTCTGGAGGAGCGGAAGCAATTCTCCATGCAGTGAACAGGTTTATAGATAAACACCACGCAGACCATAACCTCACCATGCTCACAGTAGACTTCACCAATGCCTTTAACCTAGTTAGCCGGACAGCCATGCTAGTCGAGGTGCGAAAGTTGTACCCATCTATATCTCCATGGGTGGAATATAGATTGTATGTTGGATACCACCACATTTATTTGTCTACAGATGTGCAACAAGGTGACCCATTAGGACCATTGCTTTTTTCATTGGTGCTTCATCAACTTGTGACAAAGATACAAGACCAATGTACATTGGCCTTGCAGGCTTGGTACCTTGATGATGGTACTATTATTGGTAACACCGCGGAAGTTGCAAGAGCTCTTAAGGTCATCCAGGCTGAAGGTCCCGCATTAGGGCTTATGTTGAATATTTTTTTTTGGCCTTCTTGCGATGGACGAGAGTTGCGTGATGGGATGTTTCCGTCTGATATTTCAAAACCGGATAAAGGGGTAAAATTGTTGGGAGGAGATGTTAGTATGGATTCTGGGTTTGTGCAAGGTCTCGCCATCCGAAGAGCTGAAAAGGCAGTGGAATTGATGCAGATTTTGTCGAAGCTCCATGATCCCCAGAGTGAATTGCTACTCTTGCGTACATGTATGGGTATTGCCAAGCTGTTATTTGGACTTCGTATTTGCCAGCCAGAATGGATGGGGGAGGCAGTAAAGATATTTGATGGAGGGTTGAGACAGGTGATTGAGGACATCGTGGTCTGTGGGGGCTCGTTCTTTGGAGAGTTGCAGTGGAGGTTATCCACTCTTCCTATTAGATACGGTGGACTTGGCTTATATACGGCTAGTGAGGCATCCCAATATGCCTTTTTGGCATCTCGGGTCCAATCATGGGGTCTGTAAGATTATATTCTAAGGAACAGTGAAGTTGAGGGCATGGATGAGAGTTTCAAAAAGGCTTTGAAGAATTTACAGGTAACTCTTCCTGATTTTGACTTTAGTAGCTATACCAATAAAGACACCGCCCCCCCTAAAGCCCAAACGCATTGGCGAGTGCTCTTTTTGGAAAAGTGGTTAAAGACATGGATAGAAATTATGAGTTGTCAGATAGGCAAAAAGCAGTTTTTGGGTGCCTCCAGGCAGCGCATGCCCAAGATTTCCTCCTTGCTATCCCGATTGATGGCCTAGGTCAGAAGATGTCACCCTTGGAGTATCGTGCCATTCTCAGATACAGGTTGATGATCCATTTATACCCAACCGATACGCAATGCCCTGCTTGTATCACGGGGTGCTTGGACGCCTTTGGAGAACATGCAATTCACTGCAAGGTAGACCCAGGGTTTAAACAGAGACATAACCTTGTGAGGGATACTTTGTATGATGTTTTGTGGAGAGCAGGTATTTCAGCAAAGAAAGAAGCGGCTGTTAATTTTTTGACGGATCCGCTCGAAGGGAGATCAACACTTCGACCAGCAGATGTCCTCATTTATGGGTGGACTAACGGAAAACATGCATGTGTCGACCTCACGGGAGTCTCTCCATTAGTTGGTAGGGGGCATGGCACATTTACAGTCGGACAAGCAGCATTAACGGCTGCCTCAGGTAAGATTGCTAAACATGAGAAAGGATGCCATGATAATGGGCATGCCTTTATCCCCTTCGCTTTTGATACATTTGGTTTCTTAGCTCCAGAGGCGGTTAGACTTCTCAAGAGAGTGCAGAAAGTCATGCACAATAATGTCATGACCCCAGGCTCCAGAGAATTTATTTTTAAGAGGATAGGATTTGCCATTCAGAAAGGGCTCGCGGCGCAGCTTGTTGCTCGCTTGCCTGCTACTTCAATGTAATCTGTATTATCTAGTATTGTTTGAAAAGAGACTAGCATGCTATTGCGCTTTGATGAGAAAAAACAAACAAGGAACTGGTAATCAGAGTTGAAACTTTGAGAACTAACCTCTCTAGAACCATCGTCTTTGAGCAGAGCAAGCAAACTCTTATCCTTCTTTTTAGGGTTTCCAGTGCCAGGCGCTTTCTTGGTTGAGGTAGCAGGTTTCTTCTTTCTCGAGTATTGTTTCATGATTTGATTCTTCTGGGTTGGAGTGGAAGATCCTTCACTAAACATAGAGATGTTGCTCTGGTTTTCATTTTCAACCCTAAAATTCCAATTTAAATTTTGAGAAATGGTTTCCCCAATAGGTTTGGTTTTCTTCTGGATTTGGTTAAAAGCAGACTGAGATTTCCTTTTTGGTTCAGCATGGGTTACGGTTTGGGAGGTGCTGGTTTGAGTATAGGGGGTGCCCACTTTTCTAGACCAGCTGCTCTTAGAAATAATAGCTGGTTTGGGGATAGGAATAGTGTTTTGGGATAGGGTTTGAGGTGGGACTCGAACCGATTTAGGAATAGTGTTTAGGCCAGGTGGGCTTGGGCTTGACAGAGTTTTGGGTATAGTAATACTGGAAATGGAAATTATGAAAGGATTTTGACAGAGGCCCGGGAATTGTTTTATCATCATATTGTGGTGCATGGGATAACCAAAAGTAAGATTGTTTGTAGGGTTTCCATGGTACATGATTTGAGGGTTATTGATCTATGTTTGGGATTCAGCTAGCTTCGAGAAACTGTTTTGAGTAGAGATTATTGGTGATTCCATGAGTTTTCGAGTGTTTGGGAGCCAGATTTCTCCAGGATTGATGGGATCAGTGAGAGTTGAGGTTGTAACGCTTGCGTTGATTGTGGACTCAGGTAGGAATTTAGTGATGGTTTTTTTAGGGTGTCTTGGACTAGGAACATCCAGAGGATTTAGAGCTTGTGCAGCTAAAGCAATTGCTTTCCTCCTCGGATTACACTGTTCTCTAGTATGATCTAGAGTGCGACAATCATGACAGAAATGGAAAGGATGAACGGTCGAAGAGAATTCCAGCCATGTTCTTTCACCATCAACTTCACAATCAGTACCATAGGGGAGTCTGGTTTTCACATTCACAGCAACATAGACTTCTACATTCTTTTTCATAAAAACCTCTGCCATAAGGTGTTTTCCATATGTATAACTGACCAGCTGGAAGACATATTTCGTATAAAGCCATGTCTGTGATGTAATTAGTTGGAACTCTCTTGATATGGATGCTCAAGAGTATTCTATCAAATTCATCTTCTCTAATAGCATTGGGACCAGCTGGGGGGATGTGAACAATGGCTATGAAAAGACCATTTATAAACCAAGGTTTCGGGTTGTTTGATGCAGCATAATCATCAAACGATTTGAAGCGCATGAAATAAAAGTTTCTTCTTTTTTCATAGGGTTCACCTTCAACCTCCTTCTTCATATTCCAGTTTCTTCTTATGAAGAGTATGCTTCAGGATGGGGTACAAAGGAGGGGGAATGGAGTTTAGCTATAGCACACCATTTGTTGTCATGGATTGGCTTAGGCTTGAGGAGATCGCGACTGAGTTTTACAACTGGCCTGAGAACATCTGGTATTTGGAGGTTGTTTTTCATAACTGTAGTGATATCCTCTATGGAAGATGAGTTGTTTTGGACATGTCTATGAGAATAGTGAGAATCAGAAGAGAAGTATTGAGGTTTTTTGTTGTAGTATGGATATGAGAGATGGTGTAGATTTTCTGGGATTGGAACTTGTTTAAGAGTATTTTAATGTGTATGATTTCTGGAGAGATCAGAGAGAGATGCTTTGTATTGGGTGGTTGGGGGGATAGGGCTGGTTGAGTTTGACCAATGTAGTGGAAAGTACATAGATGTTTCAGATTATGAAGGGTAGCTTTCGAGTGAACATTGGTGCACGCGTTGGTTCGAATCTTAGCATAAGAGAAGAGGATAAGAATTTTGTTTTTATTTAATTAGAATTAGCAAATGGGGGTTGGTTTGGAAATGGGGGACAACCCAAAAAAGGGGAGACCTCCAGACTTTGGAGAAAAAGTTGGTGTGTGGACTAATTATTTTCTGCTTCCTCCAAGACTGGGCCAGATATCTAGGTTTGGTGGTTTTAGAGAGACATGTGAGTGAGAGAGATGTGTGCTTAGCAGCACAGGTTAAGACACAACGGGCCATCTGCTGGGATTTTTGCAGAAGGGTAGTTGGGTTGGCTCGATGGATGAAAACAAAATGGATGTACTTCAGGTCATTTATGGTGTTAGGTAAGGATTGATTTTGGAGCCAAAAGATTCGAAATTGAGATTTGAAAACTTTTTGAAATTTTAAAAGGGAAAGAGAGGGGGGGGGGGGAGACTCATTGACCAGAGGTTCAGCCAAAATGGTGTTGACATCGGGATATTTGATGAGGTTATAATTGGCAATCTTTTGAGGATTTGAAACATTTTTATCTTCCTTCTTGCCTTGCTGACCATGAACTTGCCTAGTGGTGTTTTGATTCGTAATTTTTTGGACCCAACTGATATGGAGGAAGATCTGAGGCATGTTAGTTAGGACACGGCCTTTACAGGAAACCCCTGGAATCTCAAGAGTCTGCTTTGTCTGCAAAGAGGAACTTCAATGGCGGTGAAAAAATTAGTAAATGCAGAGAAAACAGATGTATGTAAAGGGGAGTTTGAAAGTTTTCTTTTTGATAGAAACAAAAATTAATGGAGGAAATCAATGCTACATGCGTAGAAAACAATATATAAGGATGATTTAGAAAATTGAACTTCTCTATCTGGTTTATCAAAGTAACAGAGGACAAACTACCAATGGTGAAGAGAAATTCAAGTGGTGCTAGAATTATTCGAGAGCAGGGATACTTGTATTGGTGTTCTGATGCTGGGATTGATTTTGTGGCGTCAGCAAGAGGTTTGACATTCCCTGTAGATGGACGGACCTTTATACAGATGGAGATTACCATTGAGATAACAAATTTGACTGATGAGCGCAGCTCTGGAGGAGATCTGGCTGGGACTGTTGATAGAGTGGAACCAGTGTGGGTTCCCGAACAAGATCTAAGAAACAACCATCCAAGAGGCAAGCAAAGGTGAAGTTGATTGAGAAGCATTTCCAGAGGGGTGAGACGGAGAAAGATCGATCATAAACCGATAATTCTGGGTTTATACAGACTCTCATTTCTTTTCTAGCCTAACCTCTATCTTTATTATGTAGTTCATGTTTTTCCTTTTGAATTTGTGTTGATGGATGTTTTGTTCTCTTGTTTCTTCCGTGGAGGAACATGAATTTGAAATTTTACTTGATGGTTTGGGTAGGATTTTTCCTTTCTTTTCTGTTTGGATGGAAATCTTTTTTGTTTCTGTGAATGAGTGTGTTTTTTTTTGTTTGGATGTTTCTTTTGTTGAAATTGGGGTTCTGGTTTTAGATGGGGAAGGATGGGTTTTTTGTTGGAACAAGAGATTCCATCCAATACCTTTGGTAATCTGTGATAATCTAGCTCTTCTTTGGATTTGGGTTTCTGTTTTTTGGTGTGAGGGGAAATCGAGAGTAATTTATGTTACTTCAGGCTTGGTTATTCTTGTAATTGATTATGGGATTGTTACTTCATTAGAAAATTTTGAGTGATTGTTGCAGAGCGAATTGAGGAGAGAGAATCCATGTCGGATTTCTAATAATATTTCACGTTGATCATTCGCTGTATCCCCACACTTTGGTGTGGTCCCTCCATTATGTTCTACATCGGATACGCCATCAAAGTTGATTAGTACTGGACCTTGCAAACTTTGTTAGCTTATCATCCAGACCTCAATTGACTAGTCGAACGCAAACTAACACTAACACTAACACTAACATTTGACTTTTTTTTTTCTTCAGAAATAATTATTTTTATTCATCGTAGAAAGGAAAAGGATTACAAGAGTTAGATGGGAGCCCTATTTTATTTTATTTTTATTTTATTTTAGGAAAGACTCAATCTAAAATAAGGCGCCCTATTTACATTTGATTTTTATTAGAAGGAGAGAAAAAAGGTTTTGAGGAGTGCAAAAATCGTTGTTAACTCGCTAACTATGCCGATCTATATATTGACTGTTAACTCGGACAACAATGCCATTCCACCCTGCTTATTAACCCAACCTTTCTAATTTAACCCAATGTCTAGAAGTAAGAAGGAAAACCAAAAAAGAAATAAAAAATCACAGTTATATGTTCCATGATCATCGGCTAAACACCGTTGAGCCTTAAATCTCAAATGTTATTTATAACTTATCTATCATAATATATCATCAAGACTCCCACATGGCCACACTATGATAGGTAATCAGTAGGTTAATTCGAAGGATAATGAAATATTTGAATTTTTTTTTTTTTGAAAGGTCCTACTTTATTTAAACAAACTAAGTTTTTTAAATTGCGAGGGTATTTTCGCCCCCTCGCATCATCAGTTACAATTAATTGTTTCCAAGAAGCCAGGGCAAGTGTAATCTCATATATAAGTTGAGACCAGTGCCCCCGACTGATTCTGTTTTTGAACCGCATGATTGGTCAAGCCATCGGCGGCCTGATTAGCTTCTCTATAGCTATGTGTGAGCTTCCAGTTTTGCACATGTCTCAAGTTTTCCTTGACTTCTTCAATGATACTGTTGATGGTCCATGGTTGTGTAATAAACTCACAAATATTACATTAAACGCTCATATTTGCACTAGCGAGAACTCGATATTTGATTAATAATTGTTACTACTAATTTATCCCATAATATACTAATTATTGAAAGTGTGGATCAAAGATATTATAGCACAAACGACCCTCGTTCTTGACACTATCTTATAACAGATTGGTAAGTCGTTCGAAGTCACTGTGATCAGTCATATGCCAAGACAATGACAACTATAAGATATGCCAACTAAAATAACTTAATTGATTATGACAAAGTAGTAAATAAATGAGCTAAGTTATCAATATCACAAGAGAATAACGAGGTTCGGCATCGAGGTGCTTTACGTCCTCGGGGTAAAGATAGATCAATCTTATTAATGGCAATAAAACAATGTAAGTAACGTTTTCTCTGTGATGCTATTAGGTCACTTTTGATCTTAGTAAGCGAAAGGTTTTAAGAGCAAACGAAGGTATTGCTACACATATGAAAATACTCTAAACCTGTATCTCTAAGAATTCTGCGACCCCCTTTCAGCTGAGACTGGAGGGCTATTTATAGGAGTTTGTGAGAGAACGTCTTTTATTATCTCCCGTTGCTTCAAACCCTCGATGTTCTCTGCTGAGTCATCGTTCTTAGCCAAGCGTTCTTTGGGCCAATCTCTTTGTTCCACCTTGTGTCGTAGGTGTTGATGGTGGTTTTTGGCGAGGAGGTCACAGGAGTAATTTCGCATCAATCTCTGGCATCCTGGAATAGCTCAAGAAAAGGTATGAATTTATTTTATAGTAGGGATAAGATATTTAAATTACCATTAGCTGTATTTTGATGTCTCACGACCCTAGCCTAATAGCATGGTCCATATCCCTAGCCTATACGATAAAATACCTACGCATACGCATTAACCTGGCCCATGCCCGAGCCAGACCTTAGGCCATCCACGCCACTAGCAAGGGAGAGGTATACACGGTCATCATCTTGGCCTATGGCCTAAGCCTAACCTCGCCAACACTTTGGCCTTTCGCTCTCGTGGCCTAGCTTAGCCCGCCATTAGCTTTGGCCATCATCTTCTTGGCCTAAGCTTAACCCCGCCAAAGCCTAATCCCGCCATTGTCCTTCCTTGGCTTGTGGCCTAGCTTAGCTCCCGCCTAGCTTAGCCCGCCATTAGCTTTGGCCATTACCCTCTTGGCCTAAGCCTAGTCCCACCTAGCTATAGCCCCGCCAATGCTTCACGCCCTAATCTTGGATATCCACGTTTCTTTGGCGTGCTTTGGCACTTAGGTGCCCACGCCACCTCCTTGGCCTAATTATGGGTACCCATACTATTGCCCTGGCCTAATATTGGAGCCCCATGACTTTTCCTTGGCCAAATCTTGGAGGCCCAAAGTCAGGGCGCGGCTAAATCTTGGGGGCCTTATGGTTTTCCCCGACTTGTGCTCACGAAGAGCCATGGTATTTTCTTCTCTCACGGGCTCTAGTTGCCCCCTTGGGACTAGAATATATTCTTCTCTAGCCTCCCCTCTACTTATGGGTCCCACTGATCCAAATCCTAGAGGATTATGGATTTTATTAAGTCCATAATACTCTAGTTTCCTAATCAAGTTCGGAAATCTGGCAGTTCAGCTCACGTATTTCCTCATGGCGTGATTTTTACAGCCCAATCCGTGAGGAATTAGGGGGCGCTTCCTTCACGAAATATTTTCCTCTGTGAGTTCCCTACAACATACTAAAAATTCAGAATTTTATCTAATATGGTCTGGCCTGGGTGATTTTACCAATGGAAAACATGCAAACTGTCCAGAAATCTGAAAATAACATAAATGTTGTGGCTTATCCTTTGCGCCTTATACCTAATTTCTTAATAAGATTATTACACCATGCAATATGGCTTATTATGATTATTATGGCCTATCTTTAGGTCTTGTATTGGCAATGCTTATGCATTCTTGATGATGGCTACGCTATGATAGCATCATTCGTCTGTTTTTCCTGATTATGGACTTGCTTCTATAAATCAGTGCTATAATTCTTGATCATGGCTCATGGCTATGATCTATGTTATTTTAGACATTCATATGTCTTCATTACTCAGAGAATTGGTGCATTACATGCCACAAGCCAATTTCTCATATTTATGGCAAACTGAAAAGTCGTATTCATT
Organism: Papaver nudicaule; assembly: GCA_023529015.1. Classification (NCBI taxonomy): domain Eukaryota; kingdom Viridiplantae; phylum Streptophyta; class Magnoliopsida; order Ranunculales; family Papaveraceae; genus Papaver; species Papaver nudicaule. The sequence continues at coordinate 22,342 of JAJJMA010330365.1, forward strand.
TGACTGTTGCCAACAGAGAGTTGCTGAAATCCTCTCAGTCTAATTGGCGATTGTATAGCTCAATCCTTAGACTTATCTTATCTAATCTAATGGCGGTTTCTAGCTCAACCCTTAGATTTATCTCATTGGTTTAAATGGCGATTGCCCGGCTCAATCCTTAAACCAAATCTTAAAGAGATATTCAAAGCTTATCGCTTAATCTCTATCTTATCGCAAAGTCCTAAGTTTACCAAGTAATTGGTACGACTTGCACCTAGTCATATTTGACTTAACAAATCTTAACAAATCTTACGAGAATCAAGTAAGTTACATGGGGGGATATTCTTTAGGGTTTTGGTTTGGCGGTCTACGGCACGTGTGATTGCAACGGCTCAATCACTTAACGAGGAAGAAAGCTAAGTCGTGTGAACGTTGCTGAAAAGAGGGGATGAGAAAGTGGGCGGTTCATTCTTCCCTAATATTAGGCGCAAGACTTTCCCCACTTACTCCACACTCCCACTCTTCCACTTCTTCCACTTCTTACGAGATCAGTTGGAATTCTATTGCTATAAATAGGTCACTCGACCAGTTTGGAAACAACAAGTTCTCCAGCAAGAACAAACAGTTTAATTCAGTGCAAGTTCAATCAATCAATCTCATCGATAATTGATTAACTCTTCTCATTCAGCATTCAATATCTAGTGAGAACTGAATATCCAATCTTCTTTAGCAATTTAATCATCAACATCACAGAAAATCATAGCAATTCTCTGATCTCATCTTTCTCTGCTTCCCTCCCTAAACCAACCCTATTTCCTCTTCTTGTAAATGAAGCAATACTCGAACGGCCATTTCTTGGTTTAGGCGAGTCTTGTTCGATCTTGACCTCTCGAATTCATCACAATCTTTTATCATATCATCACACTTCATACTTTACCCCTCAGATTCTCTTTATTGTTTTACACCTAAAACAGTAGGATCTTCTTTTGCTATCTCCGGGTACTTTGATTTTGGATGCTCTCGGGGTTTATCATTGGTCTTCGATCACCGCCCTTCTTTCCCAATCTCTGCTTACCACATCCTTATGATGCTACTATTCGTTGTGAAGTGATATCAAATTTTCGGGATAATCTCCGTTGCCGCTTGCTCCTCCTATTTTCGCTTGATAGGTGGCTTTGAGACGTTGCTTCATAGCATTAAATGCGCATTTAATGCAATACTGACTGGTGCTTTAGACTTCTGTCTACTCCGACTGTGCCTACAATCCTAGGTCAAAGGATCTTTTCAATCTCCACACTTGATCTTCATCATCCCGTGATGAGATAAAGTGCTCTAAGGATTACTATCGTCCTTCGAGGTTTATGATGCTCCGGTGTACGATCCTGGGGGATGGCGCCACGTGTAATCTAAGATTATGTATTAACAGTTTGCCCCTTTTCTTTTAGTTATTACTATGAGAAAACTCTCGCTAATACCGTCATTTCATCGTTTTGAAAAGATATTGGCCCCTCCTTTCACGCCTTACGTGGTTGTTGGTGGGTCATCTTTGTGCCTTTTGTGATCTTATAAAAGGTGGACTTTGAGAGAGGTTTATGTTCTCATTCTTCTGCTTTCCTTCTTCTTCGTGATGTTGGTTTTTTTTTATCGAGTTCTTGTCCTGTCGATAACAGGTTTGTCATTATATTGCTTTTTTCCGCTTCTTCTTGTTATAGTTATCTTATTATTCGTGTTTCTCTATTTCCTCTAGTTCCTCTAGTTTTCCATGCAAGCCTAATGACAAGGAAGCCATTAAGTTCTAAGCCTAGACCTTCCTCCAAGGCAACTAGGAGTGCTACCATGGAAACTTTCAAGTCTTCTGGTGTTCCTTCATCTTCTAAGGTTCTCCGCCATTCCTCTGGTTCTTCTGGTGGAGGTGTTAGTGAACCTATTGATACTCGTGATGACCATGTCTTTGTACGAGGTAACAAAGGTCTTCATTTCGAACTGAAGCGTCAACGTCCTTCTGAGGGAGATAGCTATCGTCATTGGAGTATTGCTAAGATAAAGAAGTCTTTTGACCTAACTCATTTTGATGTTTCGTTTTCCGATGGTGGTGCTGACGTTTTGACCGAATATATGATCTGAAGCTTCCCTTATGATGAGAACATTCTACTTATCTCAGTGGGTCAACTAGATGTAGGTCTCGTGCTTCATCTTTATGATCCAGGTGATACCTTTCTTATTGACGTGCTTTCTGGCCGGGATAATCCTTCGTTGTGTCAGCAGCTTCGTGGCATCCAGCAGTATACTGAGAATTTTCTTCGTCTTCTGTATGAATACTGGCTTCACGGCAGTGGGAGTACTCGTATGAAATGTTATGATCCTTTTTCTTTAGTGCACGTTCGTCAAGAAGATTATACTCCATGGAATTTTAACTTCACATGGGAGATTCGGTTCCGAGTACGAATGTGATACCTTGGTCTGTGGGCCCATATCGGTTTGCTCCCACAGCTAAACAAGTTCGTGACAGGACTCCTTTTCTTTTGGAAGATTGTGATGACCCTGACTTATCAGTTATCCCTGGGGCTGTTGGACCACATTTTCCTGAGGACCAGAAACTTCGTTTGGCTCGTGCCCATCGTTGGATGCGTACTCCTCTCCAGATTATTGGTCCCTGGGTTGCTGGATTTAGTAAATCTCGGTCTCAACCTGGTACTCTTGTTCCTCGCTTAATGAAAGATCTTCTCCCACATTATCGTGACTTCGTTCTTTGGCGTTTCAATCCAACTCCTTCTCGGATATGTATCTTTGTTCTTATTAGCTTATATACTCTTTGCGCTATTTTCTAATATTATTCTTTGGTTTTCAGTCTTTGAAAGCTGCTTCCCCTTCGCCCAGCGTTAGTGAAGGTGTTCGTACACGAAAGAGGAAAGTTAGTGACGATACTACGGTTGCTGCTAGCAAGAAACTGGTTGGGACTGTTTCTTCGTCAAAGGTATGGGCAAATTAGTATCTTTATTCGCATAGTTAGTCCTTCCACCTTGCCCATGTCTCTGACGGATAGTTACTTTTATTTGACGAAGCCAAATAAGCGTCATGTGAAGAAAAAGTCTAAGGGGAGTTCTGAGAGTGATTCTCGGGGAAATAGCTGCACGCCCGAGGCTGTTGTTGGAGTTGGTGAACCCCAAGAGTCGTTTGCTTTGAGAGTGAGTGCAAAGGCTGAGGAGAATTCTGAAGATGTATCCTCTGGTCATCATAGCGATGGTGAAGCTGGTGCTCAAGATAATTTGTCTGCCCCTGTGGTTCCTGCTTCCCAAAGTCCTGTCATTGTAGATACTGTCGATGATGCTGATTTCAAGATAGTCAGTATCCTGAATTTTCTTCTGCTATTGAGACGCAAAAGGATGTGAAGTCGCAACTGCTGAATTTGTACTTCCTCCTGTCGAAGATCGTTTTGTGAAGGTTCCGGAAGGTCAGTTGCTGATGTATCCCCTTTTCCCTTTATTAATGTGAAGCCCGTGGATTGGTCTGGATTTCATAAGAAAGGTCCTAGCTCGTCTTCAGATACTCGGGTGGTTGTCTTCGATGATCGGGTAGAGGAGATTCGGGCAGAGCTTGATGCGGTTACTCTCTTGGTGGAGGAATATAGATGCTTGGCCGAAGAATCCAGAGCTCGGGAGGAGGTTAATGTTGTCGAGAACACTCTTTTGAAGAACCAGCTTCGTGATTTTGACGCTACGGTGGCTCGGGTCGTGGCTCTTCAGGTCGAAGGATTGAGTCGTTCCTATGCATGTTCGGCTGCCTTATCTGTTAACGAAGCTTTTGCTGGGGCCGAAGCTCACTTCCCTGGTATCGCATTCCCGAGGATGGATATGCCTTAGCGTTAAATGATAGTTAACTGAAAAAAGATGTTGTATTGCATTTTTTTTTTGCCATGCCTCTGTTAGGCATATGTAACCGTGTGTACTCTTTTTTGGAATGCAAATCTTTCTATTTTACTGTTTTAGGTATTGCAACCTTGTTGGACAAAGCACTATCTGTCCACCACCTTGGGCCAGAGGGGGTTTAAGGCATTAGTCCGGGAAATAGGCTTTCCCGCAGTATAAGACGTGTGGGTATCTCTATCATTGGGATTCTTACTTTCTGCCTCGTGCACATGCACGAGGATCCTAGAGATGACCTGTGATCAGCAGGTATGCTCCTGTCAGTGGCAATTGTTTTGTTGCGCTTAAATTGGTTGGAAATTGTTCTGTTGCGTTTACTGTAACTGTATCGAGACTTGTAGCTTTCCCAAAAAAGATTTCATTGATACACGAGGACACGGCTTCCTTCGCTTTTAGGTTAAAAGATAAACAGAGGCTTTCACATGAGGACTCGCAATCTCCCTCCCCTAGGGGTAATATTTTTTCAGATAAATTGCATTTCATGGGTGTTGCAGCATGTTCCCTTGCATGTTCTTTAGATAGTATGAGCCCTTTCCAGTGAAGTCTTCGATGATATATGGTCCTTCTCATACTGGTGCTACCTTTCCCCATTCTTTCTTCTTTTGGTATGGCGGTATTTGCCTCATCACAAATTCTCCCACTGTGAAATTACGAAGGATGACTTTCTTATTGTATTCTCTGGCAATTCTTCGATGGTAATTTCTATTCGTTGGAGTACTATTTCCCTTCGTTCCTTCAAGTCGTCAAGCTTTTCATAAATTAGGTTTGTGGTTAAATTCTTTTCCCATGCTCGGTCTTTGTTGTCGGGATAATAACTTCGGTGGGGACGACAGCTTCGGTTTCGTATTTAAGCATGAACGGTGTTTCCCATGTGGCTTCCTTTCGTGTGGTTCGGTATTCCCATAGGACATTGTGGAGCTGCTCACACCATTTCTTTTTGTAATTGTCCAATTTCTTTTTTAAGATCAGTGCAATGGTTTTGTTGGTGGATTCTGCTTGACCGTTACTTTGGGGGTAGGTTGGTGTGGATTTGATCTTATGGAGTTTGTATGCGTCGAACAACATGTCGATTTTCTTTCCACTTAGCTGAGCTCCATTGTCAGATACGATGGCTGCTGAGATCCCGAACCTGCAAATTATATGTTCGAAAAGGAACTTGAACACATCTCGGTCTCTGATGTGGGCAAGGGGTGCCACCTCTACCCACTTGGTGAAGTAATCAGTTGTTACTATCAAAAACCTTCTTTTGCCCAACCCTGGTACAAGCGGTCCTACTATGTCAACTCCCCATTTCGCAAATGGCCAAGGGCTTAAAACTGAATTTAACTATGTTGTCGGTGTTCTGAATTTTTTTGCAAACTGTTGAAACGCGATACATCTTCGTGCCTTTTCCAGTGCATATCTATTTATACTTGTCCAGTAGTATCCTTGGAGTCGTGCCTTTTGAGCTAGGGATTTCATCCCACTGTGGTTTCCTGCATCTCCATGATGGATATCCTTCACAATGCGCATCCCTTCTTCCTTAGTGATGCATCTGAGCAGTGGTCCTAGGAATGTTTCTTTATAAAGGATTCCTTCCCGAAGATGGTACCTCGCTGCTCTGGACATAATATTTTTGGCGTACTTGGGGTCTTCGAGTAATGTTCCATTACTTAGGAACTGGTGGAGTTGTACTCTCCAGACGTCTTCTAGTTCGTTACCTTCTGTAATTGGTGGGATGGGTACTCCTTCCACATCTAATTCCTCTTTTAGGGTTACTTCGATCTCTGCCTAAGGTTGATACACACGTCCGATCCTAATTGCTGTGACGTTCGGATCCCGAAGCATGGACGATATAAACGCCAAAGCATCTGCGTGTCTATTGTCTTTCCTGGATACGTGCCGGTAGGTGACGTTCTTGATCTTCGTCGTCAGTTCTTGTGCCAGGTTTAGGTAATTTTGCTAGACAGAGGTCTAGGGTTTGGTATTTAAGCTCTATTTGCCTTACTACTAGCTGTGAATCACTGGTGATTCGGACGTCTGTGAGACCCAATTCGATTACTAGTCGTAGTGCGTGAATACTGCTTCGTATTCAACGATGTTGTTCGTGTACTCTTCAAATTCTAGTATGAATGCATGCATAATCTTTTCTCCAGTAGGTGTGGTGATCACGATCCCTATTCCTGTGCCTTATTTGTTGGATGAGCCATCCACGAACACTTCCCATCTCCGTGGATTCACGGACTCTAGTAGATTCTCGGGTCTTCTTTGTCTTCTTCAACCCCCGGTATGTCGTCTACCTTAGCCTCGTCTGTGAGAGGCAAATCCGCCAGGAAATCTGCTAGAACCTGCGACTTTTTTGTCGTTCTTGATTCGAATATGATTTTGAACTGTGTTACCTGTGCATTCCATTTTGCTATTCTCCCTACTCTATACGTGTTTTGCGGAACTTGTCCGATGGGCGCCTTCGTTAGTTCCCTGACCACATGTGGATTGAAGTAGGTTCGTAATTTCTGAGTTGCAAAAACGAGAGTTGATATGATATGTTCAATCTTCGTGTAATTTTTCTCTGCTGGGACTAAGGTTCTGCTGATGTAGTAAATGGGTACTTCATCCTTCTTGTTCGTTCGTACCAAAGATGTCACTAACTGCACTGCTCGTTGCTGCTAGGTATAATGTTACCACTTCGTCATTTTCTGGTTTTTGTAATGTTAGGAGAGTTGCTAGGTGCCCCTTGATTTTTTCAAAGGCTTGTTGGCAGTTCACCGTCCAATCTTTTTTTAGTGTGGAGAAAAAGTCTTTACACTTGTCTGATGAACGATCTATGAATCTCCCCAACAATGCTCACCCTCCACTCAACTTCTGAACATCCTTCAGATTCTTTGGTGAGGCATGTCTACTACGGC
>JAJJMA010330372.1:0-11841 GCA_023529015.1 Papaver nudicaule
CAACAAGTGGACCTTGGCCAGAAGCCAAGGCCGTGGCACCATAAGCCCTGGCGCCACCTTAACACTACCAACGCCAAAGCGCGTCCAAGCTTGGCCTTGGCCAAAAGCCAAGGCCGTGGTGCCATAGTCCATGGCGCCACAACGGGTTGGCCTTGGCCAAAGGCCAAGGCCGTAGCGCCAAGAGCCATGGCACCACACCAGCGCCAATGCGCATTCCAACACTTATGGCCTTGGCCAGACAGCCAAGGCCACTCCTATGCTCGTGTCCCAGAGGCACTGCACTCATGTTAGTCACGACGACTAGTCGTACGACTCTACTCTACTCAACTCAACTACACAATATCTGTGTACCACTCGCTCCAGACATCAAAACATCACACGGGGGGATAACTTTAGGGGTATTGGTCTGGCGGTCTACGACAGTTGAAAGAAAATGATGGAGATAGTGGGCAGTTACGAGAATATGGCGCGAGTGGGCATGTTCCACACGACTCAGGCAGTTATGGAAACCGACGCATGTCCTCCACTCCTCCACTCTTCCACGACTTCCACCTTCTCTGTCGGGAGATCAGGGTGAGTTCAAACTATAAATAGAGGCTTCCTCTATTTTTCCAAGGCAGAACATTAAGAACATCAGAAACGTTCAGAACACCTAGAACACACAATCCAGAGCCTCAGAGAAAACACCTGAGAATCGAAACGCGTTTCTAGCCTTGGAGATTTCCAGTCGACTTCACGACGGAGATCTTGAACTTTTACACCCAAAACACATCCTCAACCTGATCTCAAGTTTCTTCGTTGTTTCCCTCCCTAGACCAACCTCTATCCTCTCTGTGACCGAAGCAAGACGGGAACGGCCATCCTTGGTTTAGGCTTGTCTTGTTCGACTTTGATCTCCGAGCACTACGAAAGTACCCAGAGACGGTACATTGTTTTTCCAGGTAAAAACAACCGCTCACGTCAAAGGTACGGAGTTCAAGAGAGCGCTAGTCGACACCGGAGCAGCGGCCAACGTAATCTCCCTCAAAACTCTAAGAATCGCGAGAATTCCTAAACAACAAATAGTTTACCATCCCATCGTAATGAAGGACTTCGAAGGGAACAAAACGAGTACGTATGGACACATCAACTTGGAGTTGAAGGTGGGGCCCATCCACACAAAGGCTAAGTTCCATGTAATCGAAAAGGAACCAGAGTACCACATGATACTAGGAAGGCCCTGGCTACACGAGAACAAAGTCGTTGCTTCTACTTACCATCAGTGCTTGAAAGCAGTCTTAAACGAAGGTATCGTCCGTGTAACTGCATCCCCATCCCCCTACTCATCAACGTACGACGCTGAGTTTGTAGATCCGAAAGACGAAGCGTCTCAACACCGAGACAAAGTCTACAGTATACCACTCCCGAACTAGACATCTCTGGAGAAAGGCGACCCGCAACAACAGACAGGCGGGGACTCGAAGCAAGGAGAAGGAGGGAGTAATGCAGTAACACACAAAAGGACAGGAATCTTCGTAACGACCCAGGACGCTAAAGGGAGAGTGGTCTACCTCCGACGTCAGTTCTAGCAATTAGCAGGGGAGACTAGTCATAGCTCTCCCTGCCCTGGAGAATGCAACTACAACGAGCAACAAGTCGAAGACGAAGTCCAGGAAGCGCCCCCACAACTGCAAGACGGGACAGACTCCACCTCAGACGCACTCAAAACCATAAATATCGGAACAGACGAGTCACCCAGGCCCATCTTCATCAGCTCAGCCTTGTCACCTGAGGAGCGCGCCAAGTTCGTAGGCTTACTAAAGGAATACCAGGACACGTTTGCCTGGACGTACGAGGAGATGCCGGGACTCGATGAAAAACTGGTAACACACCACTTGTCCATAATTCCAGGTTCTAGACCAGTCAAGCAACAACCAAGGAACTTCAGACACGACGTGGAACAACAGATAAAAGCCGAGATACAGAAGCTGCTAACAGCGGGGTTCATCAAACCAATCCAACACACCACTTGGCTAGCAAACGTGGTACCTGTTAAGAAAAAGAACGGCCAAACACGTTGCTGCATCGACTTCAGAGACCTGAATAAGTGCTGCCCAAAAGATGACTTCCCGCTCCCGAATATCGACATGCTTGTAGATGCCACCAGTGGACACCCCATGTTCTCTTTCATGGACGGATACAGCGGATATAATCAAATAAAGATGTACGAGCATGACGCCCCGAGGACGGCATTCCGGACGCCCCTTGGGAATTTCTACTACACGGTTATGCCTTTCGGTCTAAAGAATGCGGGAGCCACCTATCAGCGAGCAATGCCAGCCATTTTCCACGACATGATGCACAAGGAGGTCGAGGACTATGTAGATGATGTGGTCGTGAAATCCAAGACCAGGGCGTCACACATAGAGATCTTACGACGCGTATTCGAGAGATGACGGGAGTACAAACTAAAGATGAACCCTTTGAAGTGCGCTTTCGGAGTTTCTTCGGGAAGTTCCTCGGGTTCCAAGTAACAGAAAGAGGGATTGAGGTCGATCCGTCCAAGACCCAAGCCATTACTACCATGCCACCGCCTCGGACGGTGAGAGAACTAAAAAGTTTCATGGGGAAGGTCTCCTACATTCGACGCTTCATCCCAGGACTCGCCCAATTTGTGGCTTCGTTCACCCCCTTGCTAAAGAAAGACGCTACATTCGCCTGAACATTTGTTCAACAAGAAGCGTTCTGCAAGATACAACAATTACTCATATCACCGGCGGTCATGAAGTCTCCCGCACGAGGAAGACCGCTACTCCTCTACACCGCCTCAAGTGACGTCACAATTGGAGCGTTATTGGCACAGGAGGACGAAGGAGGGGCGGAATGCCCGGTCTACTACATCAGTCGTACCCTAAAGGATGCGGAGCTTCGATATCCCAAAGCCGAGAAAGCATGCCTATCTCTGGTTTTTGCAGTACAGAAACTTCGACACTATCTCCTTTCCAATCAAATAGTCCTAATGGCGAAGGCGGATCCTATCAAATATCTCCTCTCGAAGCCCGCCTTGATCGGGAGACCAGCGAGATGGCTACTACAAATGTCCGAGTTCGACATAGCTTGTGTGTCTCCGAAGCCCATCAAAGGGCAAGCAGTAGCCGACCTCCTTGCAGCATTCCCGGGAGAAGACTCAACGGCTCTACACGAAGAGGTACCAGGGGAATTCCCCGAGATAACATCGGTAAAAACAGATACATGGCTGTTATACTTCGATGGATCCGCCACTCCGAGCAACAATACTGGAGGAGCGGGCGTTGTCTTGGTATCCCCAACGGGTGAAGTATTCTCTCACTCGTTCAAATTGGATTTTAAATGCACCAACAACTCGGCCGAATACGAAGCTTTCCTCCTTGGGCTATCGTTAGCCAAAGAAGCAGGGGCTACTCACCTCGAGATTAGGGGCGACTCGAAGCTGCTGGTAAACCAGATGAATGGAGTGTACTCTCTCAAGGAAATCACTCTCGCTCCTCACAGAGCAGAGGCACAAAAGTTGTTGAACCACTTCGCTGACGCCATCATAACGCATACTGGACGCACTAACAACAGACACGCCGATTGCTTAGCGACCTTGGCATCTAAACTCCAGTTCAAAGGAGAAGAGGAAATTGTGACAGTACGGAGACGAGCCGCCCCCTCAACTTGGATGACGGATGGTGAACTCATACCAGACAATGACTGGCAAACACCTATTATCGAAGATCTAGGTAACTATACTACCACACGAAAACTCGGGGTAAAAGAGTTAAAACACTTCTTTCTTTTCCATGGGGTGTTGTATCATAGAAACCCAGATGGGTCACTGTCACGATGTTTGGGAGGACTTGAAGCACAACAACAACTCGAGCGTGTCCATGATAAGTTATGCGGACAAATTCTTGTCGTAACTCTGTATCGAAGACTCCAGAGGCTTGGCTACTATTGGCCGACAATGGAAGCACAATCCCGGGCTCTACAAGAGACGTGCTCCAACTTCCAGGCTCCCCCTCATCAACCCGAGGCCTTAGTGTGCCAGCCTTCTGAAGATTGGAAAGAACCTTTCATCAAGTAACTCAACGAGAAAGTCTTACCGGAAGATCAACACCTAGCTAGCCGTTTGATTAAAAGATCCAGAAGGTTCCTCTACCACGAAGGAATGTTATATCGCAAAAGCTACGGGGGAGGTTTACTTCGCTGCTTGTCGGACGAGGAGATCCCCACGGTTCTGAGAGAGATGCACGAAGCAGAACACCAAGGGAAGAGGAAGCTGTTCCTACAAATCCATGAGAAGTATTACTGGCCAACCATGGAAGACGATGCGGCATCGTTCGTACAGAAATTCCACAAGTGCCAGACTCACGGGAACCTCATCCATACCCCATGCCTGCCACATCGATCAATCAGTAGCCCCTGGCCGTTTTACAGCTAGGGACTCGACCTCATTGGGAAAATCAGCCCGCCTTCCTCGAAGAACCAAGAGTATATCATTACCGCAACAGAGTACTTCAGCAAATGGGTAGAGGCAATACCCTTGAAAAGCACAACCGGTGTCACAATCGCAGCATTCATCAAGGAGCACATCATCTGCAGGTTCGGGATCCCTAAACACATTATCACGGACAACGGGACACCGTTTGTTAACAAAGATGTGGCGAGCTTACTCCGAAGGTACGAGATCCAACACATCTGCTCCACACCTTACTACCCCCAAGGGAACGGACAGGCAGAGTACCAACAAGACGTTGATTCAGACCATTAGCAGAACTATACACGTCAACCCGAGGTCCTGGCATGAACAGTTGCCCATGGCGTTATGGGCCTACAGGATCTCTCCATGAAGCTCCACCGGGACGTCACCCTACTCGCTAGTCTATGGCGCCGACGCCATACTACCAGCGGAGATTAAGGTACCGTCCGCCCGTGTCGCGGCGGCAAGCGATATCCATTGGAATGAAGCCGATGTAGCCGATTCAAGGATAGCAGAGCTAGACTCCCTAAACTGAAGGCGGACCAAAGCAGAAAGACACATAGAAATGTATCGGAAAAGACTCTCCCGAGCATACAACAAAGCTGTAAAACCAAGAACCTTTCAAATGGGAGACTTGGTTCTGAAGACGGCAAAATACATCCAACGAGACGCCACGGCACCAAAATTCGCTCTAAGTTATGTTATCTCGAAGGCATCCGCGAGTGGATACTACAAGATAGTCACCGTAGACGGAAAAGCAGAGGGGACTGTCATTAATGGCAAATGGCTGAAGGCGTACTACGCCTGAAGGAGAGGCTACTGGAAGAGAGCCAGGAAACCATGACGCCACAACATGTGGCGTCCCCAAAAAAAAAAAAAAAAAAAAAAGAGGGGGCGCCATTGGCGTGGCGCCCCACCCCATGGTGCCACAACAAGGGGAGGCAAGAACGAAGCCGCAAACCCACATAGGAGAAGCAAACCCTACAAGATCACATGGATAGGCGCAGGATCAACGTTGCACCCCGCCAAGGCTTAGCAAAGCCTTCCATCACATCGGCGACAAAATGAGACAGAGCGTGACCCTATCCAGCCAAAAAGCCTCTCGGGCGCGACCTCATAACAAAGGAAGTCGAGAGATCGTATGCGAGTGAAGATTATTGGAGCAAACTCGGAGACGCGGGACACTGGGGACTTAGGTCAGGAAAGAGAAAATTCATTCTTTCAGATAAAATGCTCAACTGTTTCTTTATTTCTAAAAAAAAAAAACAGAGAAGAGTCTCAGTACATTTTGTCCATAAACATCAGAGCTCTGAACAAGAACACTCTTTCAAATCCACAAGCCTTTCCCCTGTCAAAACTCTAAAAACCAGACTTTCAAAACAAACCATCCAATAAGGAGTAGTCTCGCTTATAAAGCATCCCCACCCTCTGTCGAAAAATATCATTCTTCTTTCTCAGACTCTCAATCACCTCATCAACCTTGTCCGACTCTTCAACCAATGCTTGTTCCTTGGCCCGGATGACTTTCAGCATTCGGCCGGCCTTGTCAGATAATCCTTCCAAGTCTTGTTCAGCACGAAGAAGAGCCCTTGAATAGGGAAAGATATTAGAAATCATTCCAGCACGATCCACTTTCACGATCTCGAGACGCTGACGAAGCCAGCCCACGTTGCACATCATCGCCTCCAGGATGACAATGCGACTCTCCCACCTCTGGATCATCCCGGAAGTTACGTCCCGCAGCTTTTCCTCCCACATCTCTTTTATCACAGGGAGGAGTAAGGAGACCATGGTCACCATAACGGGAGTATCCTTCATCAGCTGTTTAGTGGCAACATGGCCGTACCTTTGCCAAATCTTCTCATAAAGATCTGCATAGAGAGTTGGCACAAGAAAACCACCGACAGACTACTGTTCTTCGGAAAGGAAGACCATCTCTGGCACGAAAGGAAGACCGGCCCGTGAATGGTCAACCTCATCTATTCCAAGACCAACGTCATCAAGAACTGAAACCCCTTCAGATGAAGGACCAACGCCATCGGTACCACCCTCGTCGTCTTCATCTACAGCAACAACCGAAACCGGAGAATAGGTTGGAGAACCTCTCTGGACAGATTGGTTCTTCTTAGACACATTGCGTTTCTTCCTGTGAGGCTGCATCCCCTGAAAGAAAGGAACGATATTCGATAATAAGAATAGAGAAAGGAAGCCAAGCTAAAGTAAGATAAAGGCTTACAGAATCTCCTGTTAGGGTCTGAGCGGATATAGGAACCTCCTCGAGACTCGACTTCCCTGCGCTCAAGCGACCTCGGCTCCGAGTTACCATAACTCTGCACTGCAGAACTACCACCCTTGTTAAAGAAGAACAGAGTATAAGTGTAACGAAGCTACGAGAAAATACTCACCGGACTCGGGATCCACGTCCTCCGCTTCACGAAAGCTTCTCTTTGGGAAGACGAACCAGAGTTGCTCTCGTCGGCCATGATTTCGGACACTCTCCGTTTGGTGTAAGCTCTCCTTTGTGAAGACGAGCCAGAGTTATCACTGCCAGCCATGGATCTCGAAAATCACACCTTACGAAAAAGCGCATGCAAGAGGATGAAGACTATGGTGTTACAATTATCGTACACATATATATATATATGGGTATGCAAGCGAAACCCTAAAAATTGGATGCGCCATACACGGAGCGAGACGCTGACCCAATCCCATAACTCACACAAGATAAGGACGGAGCGGCGCTACATTCAAATCCCTGGTCAAAGTCTGCCAACAAACTCAAGCGGGATCCTCTCGAAATATTTTCTAGGAAGAAAGAGGAACTTACACCAGGAAATCGGTAATCCGTCACCCTTTCTTTCATTTAAATAACACCGGCAACAACACAAAGGTGTGATCTCGCATTCATATGGGATTGGGAACCCTAGGAACTCCTTGGCCGAGTTAAGGAACCTGAAACCAAGTCCCGACCGGAGGATGGGCCTTCGAGGCCTGTAGGGGCCACACCTAGGACGCCCCGAACCTCGTATTAGGGAGTCATCACCCCTCTGTCAACCAGAAAGCACTGCTTAGTAACGTACGCGTACTTGCAAAATGAATTTACTTTAAGTTTATACTGTGAGACCCTTCATCAGTGTTGGATAGAAAACCTTGAGACAATTGAAGGTTGCCGTCACCATCCGAGTGCTTAGTATGAAACATTACTGTTCCACACTAACCAGGGGACTTTCTGTAGATGGTGAAAAATGAGAGAGGGACAAGATTGTAAAAACGCTCTCTAAATAGGCCTAACCTAAAGGTAATCACCTATTCAGGCACATCTTCGTAGCTCAGAATGTAACCCGTTCTACGAGCTGAATAAACTCTCTATGAGTTCTATCTTATAACCCCGGTGGAGAGAATGATATCATAGTGCAGTATTGATAATCTCACCAACACATTAAACCCATTAATCTGCTTCATGTCGACATCGCCTCGAATTCCTACCAGATCGTTATATGGTACATGGTAAAGAGTTAACAGAGACGCATCCTCATGGATTTCCTCTTTTATACGACTCAACGTTCGAGTCTTAATGAAAACCTCAGAAATATCGAAGTTCTAGGCCTGTCCAGAACTCCCTGAGAAGCATACAGCAACCTAAACAGGTTTAAACAGACCTCATCCTAAACTCAGGATGGTCTAACACACCATGGATAAACACGCCATGACTTCAAGTATGTTGTAGCGTAGACACGCACATCATAACCAAGGCATAACCAGCACGCACTAGCTGCAACAAAGTTGACCTTGGCCAGATGCCAAAGTCATAGCGCCACATAGAATGGCACCATGAGCCATGACGCCATAATGACGAGGCTAGCACTAAAGCGCTTTAAAATTTAGCCTTGGCCAAAGGCCAAGGCCGTGGCGCCATGAACCATGGCGCCACAACGAGTTGGCCTTGGCCAGAGGCCAAGGCCGTGGCGCCATAAGTCATGGCGCTATGAATAACAAGGCTAGCGCTAAAGCGCTTTAAAAAATAGCCTTGGCCAAAGGCCAAGGCCGTGGCGCCATGATAACATGTTAGCGCTAAAGCGCTTTGGAGACTGCCTTGGCCAAAGGCCAAGGCCGTAGCCTCTTGGGCTATGGCGCCACAAGCCAATGGCGCTATGAACTCCTGGCCTTGGCCAAATAGCCAAAGCCACTCCTATACTCGTGTCCTGGAGACACCACACTCTCGTTGGTCATGACAATTAGTCATACGACTCTACTCAACTCAACTCAACTACGCAATATATGCGTATCACTCGAGACATCAAAACATCACACAAGGGGATAACTTTAGGGGTATGGGTCTGGCGGTCTACGGCAGTTGAAAGAAACTGATAGAGATAGTGGACAGTTACGAGAAGATGGCGCGAGTGGACATGTTCTACACAACTCAGACAGTTACGCAAACCAACCCATGTCCTCCACTCCTCCACTCTTCCACGACTTCCACCTTCTTTGTCGAGAGATCAGGGTGAGTTCAAAACTATAAATAGAGGCCTCCTCTATCTTCCAAGGCAGAACACTTTTCCAGAAACAACCAGACATTCAGAACACCTGAATGAACTAGAGCCTCAGAGTAAACACGCATGAGAAACCAACACACTTCTAGCCTTGGAGATTTCCAGTCACCTTCACGACGGAAATCTTGAACTCTTACGCCCAAAACACATCCTCAACCTGATCTCAAGTTTCTTCGTTGTTTCCCTCCCTAGACCAACCTCTATCCTCTCTGTGACCGAAGCAAGACGTGAACGGCCATTGACTTGGTTTAGGCTCGTCTTGTTCGACTTTGATCTCGAACACTACGAAAGTACCCAGAGACGGTGCATTGTTTTTCCAGGTAAAAACAAGTGCATCTCCCTTAGATACGGGTTGAGGCTCAAAAGCAATGTAATTCAATGCACGTGTACAGACAGACACGCGATTGTCACGCCACCCACTTGAAACTCGAAGCAGATGCCCCTAGACTAGAACCATAACTCGAGCGGAGGGATTACGGCAAACCAAAGGCGCGTTATCCTTGAAAATGAACCTATTGAAAGCAAGCTTGATGTCCTCCTCTTTGAAGGAAGTCAGCGGAGACAACGAGGACAGGCGGCTTGGTCATATCAGGTTTGACGAGCGACGCGATCGACATTGTAGGAAGTAGCCAGGAAAGCACCTCCATAAAAACCAGGGAGCATCCCTGGAGTCACCGCCAACAGAAACTCATCTTACGCGCGCGACAAGGGACTCGACGAATCAATAAAACCATCCTTGGTAGTTAGCCGCGAATTAAAACAGAGCGCACCAGAAAGATTATCTGAGTAAGCTTATAAACTAAAACTAGATGGCACATCGAGACTGGGGCTTAACTCGACTTGAGGACGAGGACCTAATTCATGGTAAAGGGTCGCGCGAGGATGCCTGCATGGGACCTTAGCCAAGAAAGATACACCATCATCGCTGAGACGCCCTTCATCCACTTCTATAATAAGCGTATTCATCGTTGGACGGTACCGGGGATAACGTTCCCACAACCAAGCTGAATAAAGTTAGCGGGGAGAAAAGTTTCAAAGGTGTGAGAACCCATCGCACTATTAACGTCAGTGCAGAATAAATCAAGGTGACGGTATAGGCTACACAAGAACTTCAGCGCCAAAGGAAAGGTAACGTTGCGCGACATCAGAATAGTCATCGGCGTTAACTCGGTCTTGACTGTGTCGCAGGGATTGTACTCGAAGATGTCGTGTCCTATCCAATAAAACAAGTAGGTCGCCAACTCTGTCCTGGTCCAAGTCACACCGTGACGAGGGGCACTGCCATCCATAGGAGCCCACAATTCCAACCACGAGTTGAAGGGCGCACGATGATAGTCGCTATGAAGCTTTGTCTTTTCGCCTCATTTACACGTGGACGTAGAAGTAACTGCTTTAGATTCACCTTTACCTGGCAGACCTTCGTGTTCGGCGTGGCAACTACCTTCGACCAGTCCTCGACTCTGATATGGACTTCCTTCCCTTGTCCGACTTAGAGCGCAAGGGACTATCGGTGGCCTCTGGTTGCACAGTCTTGACGATTTCCGCCTGACCAACGGGCCTCGACATTGAATCCTTGCGCTTATTCAACAACAACGTGAACAACTTCTTGTCATCGTGGTTGTCGGACATAGAAGAACTCGAGCAAGCCTCTTCGTAAGAATGTAAACCGGTAAGAGGTAGACCCGTAAGAATAACGACATATTCCAGAATTGGGGCTACGTCAGCATGACCAGTGAAGAAAATATGGATCGAGGGAACCCAGCGAACAAGAAATCGTGCAAGATCCTTTAAGTCGTGATGAAGGGTTCTGTATCCGGAAGATAGGAGCGCCTCTTTGATACCAAGAGTTTCTATGATCGCTAGGGACTCCGGGTTAGCCATAATGTGCGTCGTTCATGACGAATAGTGAGCGCATGTCTTCGCGCGTGAATGTATAATAACCTTCGAATTCAATAGAATAGTATTACCTCGGTGGATGGCCAGTCGAGGAGTGTCGTGGAGTGGATACACCTTGTCATGGATTACTTCACCAGAGGAACCAATCAGCGTCAGTGCCCACAGAGTTATTAAACTCGCTCGTCAGACGGGACACCAAGACATCGTCAGTAGGAAAGAGTTTGTCGTCGTTCGAATCACAAGGAGCTTGTATCCGAGCCGATAGTCGATCGTCGCTGAGAACTGAGTAATAGAAAACAGGTTGCCCGCCTCGGGCGGCGGGGGGGGAGGCAAATCTAGCTCTGGGTCGGAATCTGCTAGATCCATGAGAGAAAGCCAAATGCGACTATGGAGGAAAGAAGCGAGTAGCGAATGAGCTTCACAGGAGAAAAGGGAGGTATAAAGAAAATGTGAAAACTGGATATTTATAATGGTAAAACCCCACGCGGTAAGAACCATAAGATGAGAAGGTCGCGCTGAGGTGTAAAACAGCTGCCCCAGAGCCCATAAGGTGGGATCACGTGAAGAAGAAATAACCGCCACGTCATGCACCTGCGGTTACAAATCAGGATATCAAGGTGACCATTTGACTACTCGCCTTTGACTCCCAGTCAAAGGACTAATGTTGATACCCAAAGTTGAATAGGCCCATGTGTGAGCCTTAGGCCCAGAAAATGGTGACAAAGGAAAGCCCAAATGGTTAGACGAAGGACTAAGATGCAATTTCAGAAGAAATGAAGGAGGATTCTGTATTTATCAGGGACTGAAAGGTGTTTTATAGGATGAAAGTGCAAAACTGTAAATAAGAGGGGATGAAAGGATACTTGTCAGGTTTTTGGAGGGAGGAAACTACTATATAAAGGAAGGAAAGTA
>JAJJMA010330375.1:0-12566 GCA_023529015.1 Papaver nudicaule
TTAACATGCAAATACGATACTTTGATTATAAATGATAATCAAATATAATGCGGAAATTAAAGTAAAGTACACACAAGAATTTTGTTAACGAGGAAACTACAAACTCGTAGAAAAACCTCGGGACGTAGTCCAGTTTTGAATACTCTCAAGAATTAAAACGCCAGCACACCTACTCTCATACTTCGGACTAGTTGGTTAAAACAATATGATCCTAATAGGACTATTAGTCATAAAGCTTCCTCTCAGTATTCCTACGCCTCCAACCACAACAAGGTGATCACGTACTTGTACTCCCTAGAGAAAATAGATGTTTTTTTTACCATCTTTCCCAAGAATTTCTCCACAGTCCTTCGTGAAGATTGTCGCTGCCCGACCTCCAATCGGACGAGTACAACCTTTACGGAAAACAACCAATATAGCGGAAGGTCAACCCCTATATGATATTCTAAGAAACTCAACGCCTATTTCAGCGGAGAAACTTTACACCAATATTAAGGTTATCATGTTTATTTGGTGATAAATTCCTTGAGATATCAAACAAGGTTTAAAAATCAAACTCTTGATATTAATCAAAAGTAACCTCGTCGTTCCATTTGAATCAAGCAATTTTGGATGCGAACAATATCTAACCTTGAATGAATAAAGTACATGTAATTAAAATCAATCCAATATAACAATCTTAATTCCACTCAATATCTATTAGTTGGGCAAACAGACCAAGCGGCTGCTTACAAATCCAGGCCAATAAATATCGAGTATGTTCTTATCACTACAATCTCGAGTGGTCTTGTATCAGAAGAGAAGGACCTTGGAATAAACAAGATTGTAAACTATCATAGACGGTGATAGAACAGAACACAAGTACAATACAAGGAAAACTAATAATAAAACATAAACTAGCTTCTCTTGAAGGTACTTCTAGACTTTTAGATCCCTAGAGAAGACTTTCTCACTATTCCAGACAAACAACGATGTATCATAATTAAACAGAATAGTGGTATCACAAGTTTACTTGACGAAGAGTAAAACTTGGTAGAGGGACAAAGCTTGAAGGAGAGATACCATCTCCTATTCATACGACCAAGGCTTAGCTTTGAAATGGAGCTAACAAAATTCTTTTAAGCACATGTTTTAATATTTGAAACTCCTCGTTAGAAATACCAAGTAAATGGTATTTAATGCTTTAGCAATTTTCATTTAATAAAGATATTTCTTGATTAATACGAAAATACTCTATTAAATGCATTAATGGAAAAGCATTCAAAGAAAATAATATTCTTAAGATATATCTGGATATATTTCTTAAAAGTCGAAATATAGTGCTTACCAAATATACTCCCTAGGCATTTTGAATCCATTGTCCTACATTCGAAAATCATCTTAAGATATTATTAACTTCCATGTTAGTTCATTATGTTGACATAAGCTTTGAAATGTCGACACTAAAATTCTTGAGGTGTACTTGACAAGTCAAGTCTTTGCCTAGGTGGAAGTGGGATCAAGTCCAAGATGGTTCAACGTTACAACGAATGCCAGTTATTGACTAAGCCTCGAGTGTTCGAGGATAAGTGAACCATGTACGAGACATAAGTTCAAGGAATTTTGAATCATACAATAAATAATATATCATTAAAGTACAATGTATGATCCACGAGTAATAGCAATGTTGCACCACATTAATATCCAAGAATTCAAATCAAAACACAAGTAAGATACTAAATTTTGTGTTTAAACAAGTAGTATTTAAATAGAAATATGAAGATCACCATTTAAACACTAATAGTGGTGATTAGAAATCATGTGTCTACAAGCGTGAGCGAGACAACAAATTTCTAATGGTGACTTGACCAACCTAAGTTGTACATTGAAAGTTCAAATTAATCAAACATAAAACTTAGATATCAAACTCTTTATTCGTTTAAGCACAAATTAAAACGGTAGAGTTTGAACTTAAAACACTTTTCCCGAGAAAACCTAAAATTAGGTTTCGAAGTCTACATTTATTTAGCAAAACCAAAATGCTAGGTTTTGAACTCTAAAGCACATATGACAAAACCAAAGTTATGGTTTCAAAACCAAGGTTCCATATATCAAAATCAATACTTGATTTCGAACTTTAAATTTCATGTTTAACAAAACCAAAGTTTAGGTTTTGAAACAAAGAAGTCATATTTAGTTCATCACAAATGTTTGGTGTCGAACTTGAGATTCCATTGGCCAAAGACGTTTTACGTTTTGTTTTTGCATGCTAAAGAATATTTCCCAGCGTAATAAACCGGTCATTTAGTACTCACATGGTCAAAACCCATTTTGGTTTCGATTATCAAGTTACTGTTTATTTCACACAAACAAATTTTCGAACTCTAGTTTTCTTTTGGTCAAAACCGATATTAGGTTTCGAACTTTTTTTCGCTTATGGTCAAACCAAGTCATGGTTTCGAAACTTACAGTGCGTTTTACCAAAACCAATATTATGGTTTCGAACTTTAAAATCCATAAGAAAGATAAGAATATGATTTCGAAATCTACAAGTCATATGGCATATCTAGATTTCATATAGCAAAAATCAAAGTATGATTTTGAACTCTGTAATAATGAACCAAACATAGATATAACTTTTGAACTCAGAAAAACAGTAAATCGAGTTTATACAACAAATGTGTAAGTCACAATCTCGATTACTTTAGTACACGTAAACACTACGAGCCACATAGTATTATGTACTTACATCTAAATTTAGACAAGAAAAATTTGAGATACAACACTATAATTAATATAAATCTCGTAGAACTACGAAGACAACATCCATATAGACCGCTATTAAGTTACTCGTAGGTTTTAGGAAAAATATTATATTAAAGATGAGATAGAGAAGAAGACTCTAAGCAATATCAATGCCATAACTACAACAACAAATACCACAAGCGATATCGTGGTTATTCCTAAAGATACTTTGATCAGCAAGTGATCAAGTCATAACATTAAAGCACAAGCATTAAGTTATGTTTTATCTTTGTAACACGAGTGTAAAATATAAAAGGAACCGTGTTACGCAGATCACTAACCTCTTGAATGCGAAGGCGAATATCATCGTTGCTCTTCAATCAGCTTCGTGTCTTCAAGTAGTGAATCTAAATCTAACCCAATCATATTTCAGAACCTAACAATAACTTAATGAAGTATTTACATATGTGTGTTTCAAGTGGGAGAGTTTTAATCACTAAACTTGACAACTAAGCTTGACATACCAACAGTTAGTGAGGTTGACCAAGCTATGCTCTAACAGTAACTATCTTTCATAATGTAGGAAACAAATACTAGTGCACAGATGGAGCTGAATGAGATTTTTTCCCTCTAGATGCTGAAGCTAAAGCTTTGTTGAAGACTCGTGGATGGATTGATGAGTTGAAGATTAAAAATGCTCGTATCAGGAGTGACTGCCTCAACCTCGTGAAGTTGGTGAACTCTGAAAATCTAATGCCTTCAAATCTTCCATGGAGTGCGCAAACTAATGCTTTGAAATGAAGAAGTCTTGTTAAAACTTTAGAAAGTAGTTGTGTTATGCTTTTTAATAGACATTTTTTTCCCCAGAAAATTGAAGGTCAAGTTCTTTACAACTGAATCTCTATCTTGTAATGACAAAAACCTGTTTTTTGTTAGGGCCAATCTACGGTTGGATCCCTTGATCAAAATTGTAACTTCTTTTGGGTCTTAATATAATCAGTTCCTTTCCATATATATATAAAAAAGAACCTCTCGGCTTAAAAACCCGGTTTCCTTATAAAAAATAGAGTATCATGAAAAACAAAAACAAAGGGAAACAGTTGTATAAAATTTATCAAATAAAATCTCTAGCTAAAAAAAGCCTTCACATTCGATGGTAATTTCAGTCGAAAAAAACATTCGATGGTAATTAAACCCTCGCCTTTTATTGGTTAGAATAGACCTTTTGAAAAACAAGAGCTTTGAAAGGACAGTTGGCAATACCTAATTGGTGTCAATATTATTACACTTCGTCTACACCAAGTAATAAAACAAACCAATTTAGCGTAAACCCGTATTAGGCGATCTTTTGGGATTCCCAAAATTCCAAGCTTGACCAGAATTCCAAACACACGAATATACTTACAATACGTTTCTGTGGGTGCCATATTTCATATGTACCCTAACAGCCACACCAACAGTGCACGTTGGAGGAAGTATAGTAGCCCACTTAAAATTAACATTATAAGGAGCGGAGGGTCCTATGTAACCCCGCATTCGGTCCATGTAATAGAGTATTCCCTCAGCTCCTCAACATATTGTAACCGACATAGTCGGACTGTAGTACCCTCCGCATACCGAGGGAAGGGAATGCAACCGACATAGTAGGGCACACTGTCAACCAGCTAAGCAGTACTGGATCACTGAGGGATCTGTCCTCAGTGATCTCTATAAATAGAGACCCTCTACCTTCTAAGAGGAGATCCCAAGTGGTTCATGTCAATAAATAATAACTTACCTCTTATCTTGTCTTCCTTACTTGCGTTAGTTCTTATTGGTTGTATTGTTTAGTATTTCCAGCAACTACATTTTTGCGCCGACACAAGGGGACGACAAATTCCACTAGACCAAAGGTCACGTAGCTCTACCCGAGTATGGTAAGTCGCTCTTTCTCTCCCGGTCGAGTTATTTTTGGTAGATCTTTTTTTTAGTTAGTTTATTTTTCTATATGCACCCTCTTTACTAAAACCATCTAGAGATTTACTCACATTTTTGCAATACTACGTGATTTCGTAATGAATCCTTGATGCCTAATGGCAGGGGTTGTAGTATGTATGCGAACTTGTCATCTTTAAAAACCCTCGCAGTAGAATTTTTATTTCACCTTCGAAAACTTGTTATCTTCTATATTCAAGAGAAGGGTCCTTCTTTTTATAGTTTTTGATCATGATGATCACAACCCACTTCTCCATCTTTTCTAAAACAGATCAAGGCGAGAGAATGCATATTGTGAGCTCCTTTTTTAGGAAAGACACAATCGAGAAAAACTCAAGCCAAAAATCACAGTCAAAGTCATCATAGTTATTTTCCAAAAAACCTGCATCGGTCATTTTCACAAAACTGTCAGTACCATATAGAAAAATATATATAAAACCAGAGGATAGCAAACACACATTTTTTTTTCTTTCTTTGCGCGTTAGTCGTCCGCATCTGGAAAGGTACGCAAATCTGCTAACTAATAGCATCATCCAGTGAACCAAGTTCGACCTGGTATTGGATCAATCGGAAAACCGCTTACCCAAAAATCTCACCAAGAAAATCACAAAACTAGGAAGTCCAAGCTGCGCATTCGAAGCTACGCTGAAAACCACATGAAGAATTTCATAGAAACCAGTGAGAGCTATTGCATGCGACCTAACTTCGGTTGTGGGTCAAGTACAAATCCAGTATTTCACACCAAAACACCAACCTTCAACATATCAAAACCCATAGCAGGTATCCACAGAAAGTATTCAGTCAGCAGCAAAACAGAAAATGAGTCTCAGTACAACAAAAAAAGTCCGCAGGGACAAACCGAAGGAATACAGAAGATCATATAAACGAAGTGCGCGCAACGCATCCATGAAGAAGTCAAAAGAGGTCAGCAATAGAGCAGCAGTAAGAGCATTTCCTATGGGTAGTGTCCAAATGAGACTATCTCTTTCATTTTGAAG
Source organism: Papaver nudicaule (assembly GCA_023529015.1). Lineage (NCBI taxonomy): Eukaryota > Viridiplantae > Streptophyta > Magnoliopsida > Ranunculales > Papaveraceae > Papaver > Papaver nudicaule. The sequence goes on from JAJJMA010330375.1 coordinate 5,697, forward strand.
GAGAGACTACCAATATGAAGGAGGAAGTCCACTATGGTAAAGTGAGAAGAAGGACCACACGGTACTTGGAGTGTCCTTTTTTCGTTTTCACCACACTTGGAGTGCCTTTTTTTTTTCGTTTTCACGACACTTGGATTGCTTTTTTTTCTTCTTCTTTTCACGACACTCCAAGTGCCGTTTTTTTGTTATTTTCTGGTAGTCTCCACTACCAACCACTCTTTCATATGAACAAGAGATTGTAAGTGTTTGGGGCCAAAGTGGATTGGTAGTGACCCATAGTAGGACCAAATTTGATCTAATTGATAGTCTCTCCTTCATATTGAAGGAATGACACTACCCATAGGAAATGCTCTAAGAAGGGAGATATTCGAAATTAAGTTAGAAGCAATGATAAGGAAATTGGAAGAAATTACAAGAGAATGGAAGGAGCAATCAGCAAGTATTAGAGCGCTAGCGGAGATCATAATGGAAAGAGAAACCACACAAGAAGAAAGAGGAAAAGGCTTGCGCTAGAAAAAAATTAGGAAGATACTTAATCGAAAGCCTCCAATCGACAATATGGGGGACCGGGCTTATAATTTTATTTTTCTGGGAAAAAATAATCCGAAGACTGTCTCTTGAAGGTCACGTAGTGGGAGGTAGCTTCTCCCCTATTGAACGGAGCAGGATAAATGAGCGAAATGCGCTCGACTATGCGAATGTCGTAAGAGGATAAGTGTCTGTCCGAAGACGGACGTATAAGATAAACAACGGAATAATGGGGCGATAAAATTCTAACCTGTATCCGGATAGGGCTCCAAGCATCATCAAAGCCTCTAAAAAAAGAAAACAAAAGCGGCGGAAATACAACTTTTCTTGATATATATTTATTTGCAGGATTACATCTTAGGAAGAAGCAAGCAATGCTCCCTGAACAAAAAACAACCGGTGTAGGACATCAACCCATCGGGAGTGAAGCTCATGGCAGTCGTCAAAATCAGCGGCGTAATCACGATTTGAGTCAACCATTAAGCGGTCAACAACAGAGAAGACAGAAGCAATGTCATTCAGAGAAACCAGATCATCATCAACAACGCCAGGAAAAAGCCTCGGAAGTATAGTCAACAACGTCATCAGCGGACAGCTCACGCAGGAGAAGGATCTCGTACCTATTCTGCAGACGAATGGGTTGCTTGTTAAGGACCCATAAAATCTTCTTGAGCACATGACGAGAAGTACCAAGAATAACAACGCACACCTCAGAAGCATCCCGTGAAGACATTTGAAGCAGAGCATGAACAACAAAAGGTATCAACTAAATACGCAGGAGAAGAAGCAGGATCACCGCAGATACAACACGAAGAGTTCCGAGCGTAAGAAGAATCATCAGCACACATGAATAAAGCAACATCAAGATGAACATTCCAGATATAACAACGTCAACTCTACGACTTACATGAGCAGATAGAAGACTAGAAGAATCAACAGCCGAAGAAGATGGGGTGAAGAAGACGTCATTCTTTGCCCCCAAAGAATCACAAGCAACAGTAGCAGCATGAGCCTTGTCACCAGTCATCACAAGAAGAAATGAAGAAACAAGAAGACCCTTTCGTTTTCAAATCAAAGAAAATGCAAAGGAAGAAAAAAGGTTTTCGGTGAAAAGACGATGAAACAACTGCTTCATTAACAACAATTTATAAAACATCAAATCCAAGTGAAAATCTAGTTTCACCCTTGGCACATCAATCGACGCGACACATCATCAGCATCAACCGTTACCAGCGCAGCACATCAGCGTAGAAGAAGAAAAGTCTGAATCGCCACCAACGCATGCCAGAATCATCCGTAACAACCGACTAAGGAATGAATCGCCACAAACGCATGCCAGAAGTATCCGCAGAAGAAACAAAAGATAAAACATTTCGTCAAATGTCAATCATCTCGAGATTTATAAAAAAATGGCAGATTGTGCGTGCCATATTTCATATGTACCCTAACAGCCACACCAACAGTGCACGCTGGAGCTCACTTAGTATTAGCAGTGTAAAGAGCGGAGGGTCCTAAGTAACCCCGCATTCGGTCCATATAATAGAGAACGAGCGGAGGAAATAGCCTCCGCTCCTCGGCATATTGTAACCAACATAGTCGGACTTTAGTACCCTCCGCATACCGGAGGAAGGGAATGTAACCGACATAAGTGGGCACGCTGTCAACCAGCTAAGCAGTATTGGATCACTGAGGGGTCTGTCCTCAGTGATCCCAATAAATAGAGACCCTCTGCCTTCTAAGAGGGGGATCCCAAGTGGTTCATGTCAATAAATAATTGCTTACTTCTTATCTTGTCTTCCTTACTTGTGTTAGTTTTTATTGGGTGTGTTGTTTGGTATTTCCAGCAACTACATTGTCTTTTCTAAAACAAACAAAATTATGCTTTATTTTAAGCGGTGGGTGGTGGTAATTGGTGGTGATGGTGGCGACGATGGTGGTTGTAGTTGTGGTGGTGGTTGTGGTTGGCAGTGGAGGTTGTGATGGTGGGTGGTGGCACTAATGTTGGCGATGGTGGTGGATTGTGCTATAATGGTGGTGGCGATGTCGATGGTAGTAGTGGTAGTGGTGGTGTTGGTCCTAGAGATTTGCTCGGTGTGCACAGGCACAAAACTGTTTTTTTTTTAAAAAAAAAGAAGAAATTAACAGGTATCCGGCGTGCAACACATGTTTAACATTAGTTTGATCCATATAGGAAAAAAAGAAAAAAAAAAACAGGAAAGGGGAAAGTTTTTATAGACTTTTGAAAATACCGGATGCCTAACAAATGTTTAAGACCAGTTCTGATTATGTTTGAGACCAGTTCATTCTCAACCTAATCGATATATAAAATCTGTTTAGAACAAACCAAAGTAGTCTCGAAGAGTAATACGACTAAACAATATACATCATTGTCATATTCACAAATCACAATGATGAAAAGGTGATCGTTGCATATACCCCAATGAGCTCACCGATGACACCGAACCATAACCACCTAACTGCTTTGGCCTTTGCAACATATTCTAACGATCTCTCACTCGCGTAATAGGATGGGCCAAATGATTTCATTGGGGGGCCATGGATTGGACGCGTAATTTCATTAGATTCTTCCATTCTAAACATCTTATGGAGTATTCTTAATTTATTTTTTGTCAGTCAGAAATTAATTTTGCATATTACATTCCCTCTTGCGTAGGGAAAGTGGTATGAACCGGGGGTAATCAATGTGATCAGCCAGGCAACAATAGGCTTTCAAATTTGAAATCATTAAATATTCTAACCTTCCACCTAATACATTTATAAGTTGAATCTAACTCCAATCCTGATTCTAGGATTTTTCTTCATTCTTCATCTGCCCTTGGTCAAAATAGTAATCTTACCTTTGTTTTAGAGGAAACATTAATAGTCTGTTTAGTGTTTGGATACAAACAGAAGTTAATTCCAGAAATTGTGTTGCCAAACTAATTTCTGTTTTTTTACTTTCAGAAATTGAAATATTGCTTTTGAGTATGTATCCAAACATGTATTTTGAATTTTTGATAACAACTTGGTACCTTTGTAGCAATCCGATAAATTATGGTCGATTATATAACTGCTAGCTTAAAAGGCGATTAATTTTACTTGCATATAGGGACTCAAGTAGGTTAATCAATTTTGTTTTAAAGAAATGTTAGCTCAACCATAATAATCACACTGGATGCCAAAACAAGCTTGATGACAAGACCTCAAAACGGAAACAGTCACAATACCAAACATTATAATGACTTAAATACCCTTCTGGTGCACAAAGACATATATACCACTATTTCTTCAAAGTTGTGAAAGATTCTTGTGCTTCGTAGAAGTCAAATCCCAAGACTAACCAGTTGTCTAACTCCCTCATCACAGTATTTATTATTTAAATCCCCAATTCTATCTGTAACTTTCCATATATAATAAGAGTATTTAGGCTTATCCATCTATTTCGTTCCTGAACAAACTCCTCTCTCTCTGTTTATATCTTCTTTAATTTAACAAAAACCAGCGGTGTTAAGAAGATAATGGAATTGTTTTATCATCAGTTAACAAAGTCTTCTTATGGTGATTCTCTCAAAGTCTTGGAGGCTGATATTCAACATGCTAATTCTTTGTAAGTTTTGTTTGATTGATTATTGAAATTTATTTAATCTTGTGATTTAATTCTCAGTATGATCAATAGATTGCGGGAAAAATCCAGAACCCACTTTCTAATCTTAGATATCTAGAAAGGGTTTGTGTTTTTTTTTTCCATTAATACCCTTTTTAGGTTGTTGAAATTTCTTATGGTTTTAGGTTTTACGTGTTTCCAAAATTCTCCTTTTAAGGGTTTTTACTTGTTTTAGGGGAGTTCTGTTTTGATTAAGCGAATTGTAGGTTTTTGCTTTTTACCATATTGATTGGTTGAATTGGGGTTTGTGATGTTGGTTATTTGGAAGTGATGGGTTGTTGTTGAATTTGTTATTTGGGGTGATAGGGCAGCTGCAATTCCAAGAGCTAAAGATGGTGCATATCTTCAGATGAAACTGGCGTACGATCATATAGCACCGCTTTACTTGTTTTTGCTTCAATGGATGGATTATACTTGTACATGTTTACTCCCAAGATATTCCAGTCTCTTCCATATACTCATATACAAGGTATGGTATGGTGTTGTTTATTGAGTGTGTGTTTTGTATAACTTTGCTAGTCCATTGCAATATATAAATATGCGGCGCATGAATGTTGACACAGTTCTAACACAAACGGACCAGTTGAAGTGTTGTTCTGATGGTAGTACATAAAATCTCTTGAAAATCATAAGTGAAAAGATTGTATTAGAAAAGTAGCTATCAAGTGCCTGGTCTGGAGAAAAACTGTACCTACAGAAATGGGACAGTTAGAGTAGTTTAATTTATCTGGTTCTCTAGCAACTACTCTGTGGAAATTCTAAATTTTGCATTTGCATTTGTCGGTCTCATGATTCCCCAGGTATATCCAGATGGAAGGGTGAACGTGTCTTCTTCTGGAAGGACAGCAAGTGTTATGGAATTTTACGGTTAGTAGGATACGCGATTGTCTTTCTGATATTTCAAATGCGCATATTGAAAATTCCCTGGTTCATAATGTAGTTTACTTGTTGCTTTATGTTGTTTAACAAAGAGACCTGAATGGAAATTTGCAGCTGTGGTACTACCTTCTCTTGAACAACTGCAAGGTAATCTGACAGAGCTAGATGCTAATACCACAATGGAGAAAGGCCGGTCTATCGAAATGTTTGGGAGGATGAGTAGGTTGGAAGAGAGAAGGAAACTCTCCGACATCGATGTAGAGAGAGAAACTGAATGTGGGATTTGTATGGAGCCTTGTGCTAAAATGGTCTTGCCTAATTGCTGCCATTCTATGTGCATTAACTGCTACCGCGACTGGTAAACTGCAAACTGCATTCTGTTTCATCATTCTTACATTTCAAACGCTTACATTATCCCTTGAAATTTTGGAACTAACAAAGGTCTTTCTCGGTGGTCTTTTCTCGAACAGGAATACTAGATCAGAATCGTGCCCTTTTTGTCGGGGCAGCCTAAAGAGAGTCAGTTCAAGAGATTTATGGGTTCTTACGGCCAATGATGATTTTGTTGATTCAGAAACTGTAGCTAAAGAGGAATTGTCGCGTTTCTACTATTACGTCAATAACCTGCCTCGAGATATAACAGATGGACTTTACTTGAGGTATTACGAATACCTTATTTAGTCAGATTTGAATTTGAAAAATGATGTATAGGAAAGAGGCTAATAACCAATATGTATATAAGAGTGTTATGCCAAGTATCTCTTCGATATGGTTCTTACAAGCAATAGTCAGAACCCATGTTACAGTTACGTAGATTAGCCCAAAGGCTTCATGTAGAAACACTCCCAAGAGTAAATAATTGTCGAAAGTACTTCGATTTCTCTCAATGCATCTTTTCTGTATTTCATTGATGTATTTCTTTGTTTTACTTGTCATTTACTCCGTGTTGTCTGTCTAGCTGCTATATCAAAATTGTCATAGCAGCCACATCTAAACCTTCTTCAAATCTTCGTCTTACAAGTTACAGCAACAAAATCAGTTCTATGGGAAACCAGACATTCCAAAACTTTAAAAAACTTTGGTCCCACAAACTTTGATCCGAGAGGAGATCTTCATCCTACGGTTAAGTCTTGCAATTGAATGATACCAATTTACAAATAAACTAAAGCCAAGACCTAAAGAAAAAAGCATGCTCATTTCAGTTTTCCTATTTCCTTTTCAAGCCAAGGCATTAAATTTGCCAGTGTTGTGAGTGAAACTCACCATTACCAGATATAACCAGCTTTTTAAGTTACCGTGTGGACCTCACCAGGACTTGGAGGCGTAAGGTAGAACTCATGTGCGTCGCACCTAAGAAGTTCATTTGCCATATATGGAAACTTGATCAACTTTTAGTGCTCTTAAATTGTTGCAGTAGTTACAAGTAATACTACTGAAAATGGAAACTCGATTAGTGCTCTTGGGTATCATAACAAGGCAGGGATCAGAACTAGGTAATCAACCCACCTCGCGGAAATTTCTCAAATATACATTTAAGTGGCCTTTGCTCTTCAGTTCCATTATTTATTATATGAAAAGCATTCTGAAACAAGGCAATAAGCATTCAAGTTCAATGGAGCAAGAGCTAGAAGAGATAAGAGTAGTAGGAGAAATAGAAGAAGTAGAAGAAAAACAACAACAGAGTAGTGAAACAATTAGAAGAGAGTTCAAGGTTTTCGATATCATTGCAATTGAAAATGAGATCAAGGATCATCATTATTTTTCATCACGTTCTCCTTTGCCATCAACTAGTACTAATA
>JAJJMA010330376.1:0-11023 GCA_023529015.1 Papaver nudicaule
AAAGAAATCTAGGCCATCTCCCGCCGAGGTAGATGAAGAACTTCGCCTATTAGCTGCTAAGAATCTACCTCCTCCACCAGCTCCTGTTGTACCTGTCAAAGAAACTATTCCTATTCCGGAAAATCCAGAGATCGTCGGCGACCATTCTATCAAGGATAACTCCAGCATGCTCGTCGACCAATCTGTAAAGAATGATTCCAACAATCCTCCTGCTATTGAAAATATAGAAGAGATGAATCTTGACTCGGAATCATGTCCTAAGAACAATGACCATCTTGACATGGATCTGGATCAGGTCAACACTTCTGGTAGTCAAGATACTTCCAAACCTTCTACTTCTTCCAAGAATCCCAACATTCCAACTGCTCAACATACTTCTGATGTTTCTGCCCTTGAGTCACACCTCGCCGGCCTAGTTGTTCTTGATAGGATGCCTCGGCATCCTCTTGTTCCTCAGCCTCAGAAGGGACCGGGATGCCTGCAAGTGACTGCTCCTAATATGCTCGCCGAGTCTTTCGACAAGCTTAGTATGGCGGATGACTGCACTGACCACGAGTATTATGAAACCTTGGCACAGTACAGTCGCCCTGGTTTTGTGCATCACCCAAAATTTCACACGGCTGCAGATGTCATTCCTTATCAGGAGCATTTCAACCTTTTCAATATGGTGAGCATTTTTGAGAATTTGCATCTTTTCTAGCTCTTCTTAGCATTTGTGGCTTATACTTATTCTGCGTATTTTCAGCACTTCCACCACTGTTTGAGTGTTGGCTCGGCCCTTGAAGGTCTTGGTCGTGAGAACATTAACCTCAGAAATCAAATCAGTCATCTGCAACATGAGGCCGAGGTACGTGGTCTAGAAATTGGGAGATTAAAGAACGAGGCCAGAGCCCGAAGCCTAACCATCACCACCCAGCAGAGTAAGTTTTCTGCATACATTGTTTTCTTTTTGTTATGCTATTTTTCTTTTGTTTTACTTCTTTCGCCGACCCTTAGATTTCCTGCCCTCCAAGGTTGCCATTCCTCCGATGATGATAGGCTTAGGCGAGCTGAATCCGAAATCGAGAGACTTAGTAATAGCAACCTTAAGCAGTGTAATCAGTTATTCACTTTCATTAAGGACCTTAAATGGTGTCGCCGAGAATTGGATCAAGATGTTGACATTATAAGAAATCTATGTGATACTTATCAAGCTACTCGCTCAGAATTAGGCCAAATGACCAACCAACGTGATGAGGCACTTCGCCGAGAGGAACTTGCCCTCGCTGCCAAGACAAAAGCCGAGACTGGTCATAAACGAGCTTCCTTTCTCTGGAAAGAGGAAAAATCTAGAGCTGATAAGTTGGCTACCCAAGTTACTAGCCTGAGTACAGAGAAAGAGACCGCCGAGTTTCAGATTCAGCGCTGGAAGGATATGGCAGAGAGGCGTGAAAACTTGACGATTGAATTATACAAGCAATGCTCCGACCAACAGCGCCGTATAGAACAAATGTTAGGTCCGTGTGCTAACGAAAACTTTGAGTACCATATGGCTCAGTTTACGGAAGCACGAGAGGGTATGCGAGAACATGTCCGCGACCTAGAAGGTAGCTTTTTAGAGGGTTTATTTATAACTTATCATGCTTACGTTTATTTTCCATCTTCTTTACTATATCCTTCTCTTTCTTTGCCTCAGCCACCATCCAGAGGCTAAGGAATGAAGCAGATCAGCAGCAAGAGGTCATCAAAGGTTGCCATGAGCTGGAGATGAAGGTCCAGGATCTCTCTGATCAGCTTAAGGAGCACCAGCTTTGCCCCAACAAGATAGATGAGTTGTCTGAAAAGCTCAAAGAGCATGAATCCTGTGCTGGGCAACTCGCCGAGCTGAACAAGCAACTTCTTGACCATGCCTCTTGTGCTGGCAAGATTCAAGATTTGGAGAGTGCCCGAGATGGTTTTCAAATTGAGCTGGCTGATGCCATGGATGACGTCCAATATTGGGAGGAGCGCCACAGGAATGATGTTATCAAGGCTGCCTTCATCGGAGCTCAGGATTTTGCTTACAAATTCCTGCCTCAGCTTAATGTGGAGATTCCCTCGGCCTACATACGTCTCACTCCAGAACAACTCGCCGAGCAAGAGAAGACAACTGCCAAAGGCAAAGGGGTGCTGATTGCAGAAGAAAATGAAGGAGAGGCTGAGGAAGAAAATGAAGAAGAGGAGAAAGAGGAGCAGTGGTCTGAGGAAGAAAGCTCAGAGGATGAAGCTGAAAATGCAATTCCCAAGGGACAAAATCTATCCCTTGTTGCTTTTGCTGAAAAGGTTGGATGGCAGGCTTCAGGATCGGCGACTGTTAATGCTAGTCAACCAATCGCCGATCAAAGTAAGGAGGTGACTGTTATTGTCGACGAGCAACCCACAGGAAATCTTGGCGAGCCAAATGCTGCTGGAACTGTTGAAAATGTTTGCCATCCTGATGATAGTGGGACAGGCGACATAGGTGCAGAGCTTCTCGGCGACCATGATCAGGACAAGCCTCCTACACCCAAGAGTCCTTTTGCGGATCCTAGGTGTTAGATGGGTTGTTGTTTCCTTGAATTTTTGTATCTTCTTTACTGTCTTTGACTTTCCTGCACTGAAACTCTTTACTGCTGTTTGTTTTTTGTTTTTCTTGTTTAATGATATCCATTTCTCTTTCGATGCGCCATTTTCCTTTGTTATAAGGACATGCTTTCTGCTATCTTGTCTTCAAAGATTTAACCTTGCCAAAGAGTGAAGCCCTGTCCCTCGCACAGCCAACAATTTCCGGACCATTGAACTAACAATTTATTAGAGCAGCAGGGTAGACCCCAGCCGTAACCATTACTTGTGCCCGTCGGCGATCTAATATAAGTAGAATGGGTTGCCCTCATAGACTTCAATACACTCCGCCAGGAGTGATGCTATGGCGTAGACGGATTAACACACCAACGGAACCGTCGATGTGATGCTACAGCAAAAGGGTTCTTATTTCCTTACAAACACTTACAGATCAACAAGTAACACGACTGGTCTTACAACTAGCCTGGGTTGGACTAACCATTGCGATAAGGGCATTCACTCGTTGGCAATAGACTTTCGGCGTAAGAGGTTTTGACTCTTAGTTGATTTGGGCATTATGCCTCTATTGATGGCACTTGGCCTTAGTACCTGATCAGGGTTTTGTATGGCATTTATTGCCTTTGCATTTGGCTTTTATAGCCTTCGACTGAGTACTTTGCCTCAGCTGCCGTGCTCTTGGAGTTTTAAAATTTTATCACTGCAGTTAGACTACTCAGTGAGTGAAAGTGCAAATGACTCCGTGATTTGTTAACGGGGTTCGGCGCATGATTGCAAACCTACGTCCCCGGATCTTACTTGCTGCTATTTTACACAAGCTAATAAGATTTCTTGGGTATTATGCCCGCCCAAGACTTCGGATTTTACATGGTATCCCTCAAGGATAGTACTTCTTAAGGAACCTGGCGTTCCAAGGATGCTCGAGTTGCACGCCATGCTCATCAATCAGTATATATGCTCCTGGTCCAGCCACTCTTTTGACGACATAAGGGCCGTCCCACACAGGTTCCAGCTTCCTGCACCCTTCTCGCTGAGATGGAGGAACTTCTCGGAGCACCAGCTCGCCGGGTGAGTATTCTCTTGGAATCACTCGCTTGTTATATTCTCTTGCTAATCGCCGATGATAATTCTCCATGTGGGTAAGGGCGATCAGTCGCTGCTCTTCTAAGTCGTCTAGCTTGGCTAGGATTAGATCTGTATTCAGATTCTTTTCCCATGCCTCATGTTTTGTAGTTGGCAAAATTACTTCAGATGGAAGCACTGCCTCGGCGCCAAAAGTGAGTAGGAAAGGAGATGCCCCAGTTGCTTCTCGAACCGTAGTTCTATATGACCACAAGACATTGTGCAAATGCTCACACCATGCCTTTTTATGCTTCTCCAATCTCTTCTTCAGTCCCATTCCAATAGTCTTATTGGTGGCTTCTGCTTGGCCATTACTCTGAGGGTATAAGGGAGTTGATTTTCCCAATTTGACACTGTAATGGGCGAGTAACTTTCTTATGTTGTCGCCGACCAGCTCTTTCCCATTATCGGTACATATTTCCGCCGGTACTCCAAATCTGCAAAATATGTTCTCCCAGATGAATGTGAACACTTCTTGTCCTGTTTTCTTCCTGATAGCTTTAGCTTCACACCACTTGGTGAAATAATCTGTCGCCACAATGATGTACTTCCTCTGTCCAGAGCCTGTAGTTAGCGGACCAATAATATCAATGCCCCATTTGGCGAAAGGCCAAGGGCTAAGCACTGAGTTTAAAGATGTTGCCGGCGCTTTAATTCTTCTTCCATACAGCTGGCATGGTTTGCATCGCTGAACATATTCCTTTGCATCATGATTCATCCAAGGCCAGTAGTATCCTTGCATTCTGACCTTCAAGGCTAGAGCTCTTTGGCCACCATGATTTCCACAATCTCCTTCATGAATCTCCTTCAATAATTTATTACCTTCGTCCCTTGACACACATCGCAGAAGTGGTCCAGAGAATGACCGACGATATAAGATTCCATCTCGAAGTTCATAATTCGCCGAGCGACTGATGATCTGATGAGCCAAGATTTGATTTCCTGGCAAAGTTAAGTGGTCCAAGTAGTACCGTATCGGCGATCTCCAATCTGTTTCTGCTGATTCTTCGACACTTGTTGTTAATACTTCCCATTGCCTTGGTGCTGCTACTGATGGCTGCATTACCCTTTCAATAGCTATTGAAGGAACATCTGGGTTCGTCATCATTGAGGAGATAAACGCCAATGCATCGGCGTGCCTATTATCTTTCCTGCAGATGTGGCGAAACTTGATACCAGTAATCCTCTGGGCGTACTCCCTAGCAAGTTTTAGGTACTTCTGCATAGATGGGTCTGTTGTCTGGTATCGTCCAGATATCTGCCGAATCACCAGCTGAGAATCACTTGTCAATCTAACATTGCTAACTTTCATTTCTATGAGTATCCGCATTGCATGAATGACTGCTTCATACTCTGCCTCATTGTTAGTCGCCGGGAATTCTAATCTTAGCGAGTGTACAATCTTTTCTCCTTTTGGTGAGATAAGGACAATTCCAATTCCATTTCCTTCTTTATTTGAGGAACCATCTACATAGACCTCCCATCCCTCAGGGCTGCACTTCAATAAATCTGGTACTTCATGTTCTTGCTCATCCAAGGAGGATGGGATTTCTTCTATCTCTTCTTCTTCATCTATCGGGAAGTCGGCGAGGAAGTCTGCTATGACTTGAGACCGCTGAGCTGTACGTATTTCATATTGCACGCCGAACTGCTCAATTTGCTGGTTCCACTTGGCGATACGTCCCACTCGTTGAGAGCTGTGCAAGATAGATTCTATTGGAGTTTTTGTGAGGACCACAATGGGATGGGCATGAAAATATGGGCGTAGTCGCTGAGATGCAAAAACCAAAGCCAGAATTAGCTGTTCTATTTTGGTATAATTCTTCTCTGCTCCTTGTAGCGTTCGACTGATATAGTATATAGGTGTTTCTCCACCTTTGGTTCTCACAAGCACTGCACTTATGGCGAAAGGCGTTGCGGCGAGATACACTCTGAGTTCCTCGCCGTGCTCAGGTGGCTGAATTGCTGGGAGAGTAGCGAGATACTTTTTAATACCCTGAAATGCATCTTCATGTGCCTCAGTCCAGTTGAACTTTTCTCCTTTCTTCAACGTCTGGAAAAACAGCTTGCACTTATCGGAGAATCTGGAGATGAATCTGTTGAGAGACGCCAAAGTCCCATTGAGCCGCATAACATCTTTGACAGTGACCGGCGAGGGCATCTCTATGATTGCTTTAATCTTGGCTTGATCAGCTTCCACTCCCTTCTTGGTGACGACATATCCCAAGAATTTTCCTGAAGTCACGCCGAAAACGCATTTTGCTGGATTGATCTTGAGCTTAGTAACACGCATATGGTTAAATATTTCTCTTAGGTCTTCCACATGAGTTTGTTTCTTCTTACTCTTGACAAGCATGTCGTCGACATAGACTTCCATCGTCTTCCCAATCCATTTCTCAAACATTTTCTGTGCCATCTCTTGATAAGTGGCGCCAGCATTCTTCAATCCAAACGGCATCCGAGTGTAACAAAATAACCCCTTAGTAGAAAAGAAAGCTGTATGCTTCTGATCTTCCTCCGCCAAAGGTATTTGGTTATATCCTGAATAACCATCCATAAATGATAACAGCTCATGACCTGATGTAGCATCCACAGTCTGGTCAATACTCGGCAATGGGAAACTATTCTTGGGACAAGCTCTGTTAAGGTCACTGAAATCAATGCAGATCCTTACTCCCTTGTTCTTCTTTGGTACCACCACCATGTTGGCTATCCACTGTGGATATTGTACTGGTCTTATTATACCAGATGCCTTCATTTTGTCGATTTCTGCCTCTACTGCTTCTTTATAGGCTGGGGCCAATTTCCTTATTCTTTGCCTGAATGGTCTGACCTTTGGATCAATATCAAGCTTGTGACATGCTATCGCCGGGTCAATCCCTGGCATCTCATTCATGCCCCAAGCAAAGACATCAACATATTCCTTCAGTAGTGCTAGTAACCTCGCCGACTCATCTTCGGATAATAGAGTACCAATTTTTACCATCTTTGGCTCTTGTTCATCGCCGATATTAACATCCTTAGTAGGTTCCACCGCCGTGAAATGTAACTCGGGCTCTCCCATCGGCGATGGTTCCTTTAATTGCTATAAGATCTTATCTCCAGATTTCGCCGAGTCTTCCACTGAATTTACTGAATGCACATATGTGGCTGGGTTGGCGATGAAGTCTAAAATTTCTTGTGACAATTTCGCTTCCTTGCCGAGCTTCTTTTTCTCTGAAATTTTCACTTTTCGATTTTCTCGCATCTGTACATCTGCCGAGTTGCACGCCTTGGCCACTGCTAAATCTCCTACATACTCGGCGAGTCCAAATGGTGTTGGGAATCTTAAGCGCTGATGATAAGTAGAAGGAACCCCTTTCAGACTGTGAAGCCATGGTCTTCCCAAAATTGCCGCATACGGCGAGTCAACATCCACAATACAAAAAGTAGTTTTCAAGAAATAGTCATCACAGATTTTGACTTTAAATTCAATTTCTCCTTTAGGCTTAGAAGCAATGCCATTGAACCCATAAATGTTATAAGAAGATACTGTCGGCGAAGGGATTTTATTATCCTTTACCTTCATTGCCTCGAAGACATTATTAAATAAGATGTCCACAGAACTTCCCGGGTCAATGAGCACTTTGGGCAGCCTAAACCCCTCCACCTGAATGGTAAGAACCAAAGGATTGTTATGATTCCTTCCTTCTGGCGGAATTTCTTCGGCGGAGAACCCAACACATGCTTTCATCCATTCCTGCAACGGTTCTTGCTTAACGGCGACACTACAGATCTCATTTCCCATATTATCTCGCTTATGGACTTGAGACATGACATTATCATGAAATTCATCTCTAGTGATTTTTGAGTGTACAATGGAAAAACAATCCAACTCCATCAAATCTCGCTCAACCTTTACCTCGTACACATTTGGGATATGAGCTGGGATAGCCTGAATTGGCTGAACCAGGAGAGGAGGTGGCGGCGGTAATTCTAGGAAATCCTGAAATTTCCCCATGCTGACGAATCGATGGACTTCTTGCTGCACGCCAGTACAATTCTCAGTTGTATGGCCATGAAACTGGTGAAATTGACAGAACGAATTAGTATTGGCTGGCGGGACCCTTGGGTTTCCTCTGTTGTAAGGATAGCGGATATCATCCCTACAGTTTGAACTTTCAATCTGACCGAATGCATCTGTATAAGAAACACGCAACTTGGGCAAAGTAGCATCTTGGAAAGGTTGCTGGTTGCCTCTACCAAACTTTTTATTATCCCCATTATATCTTCTGTCTCCATTCCCATTTCGCCGATTATCTCTTCCTCCTCGTCCGTAACTGCCTCCCCTGTTGTCTTGCTTATCTCGCCCATCATAATTTCCTCGCTTCTAAGAGTTCCAATGCTGCTCGGCGGTGACTTGCTGCTTTCCTGCCTCGGAAACTACTATCGCCGAGGAGGGATTCTGCGCCGACTTCCTCTGTTCCGCCTTCAACCATTCTTTTTTGATTTCTTCTTGATCTTCCGGCGATAAGCTATTGATCGAGTGAATTTGTTTTGCTCTTTCCTTCTTTAGTCGCAACTCTTCTTCTCTGATTTCTTCAAAACTTAACCATTCATCTTGCATTGCCCTCAAGGTCAGCAAATCTTGGGGCATGTTCCAAAACAACTTCTGGTACAGCTGGTCAGTAGTCTCCATAGCGCTAAGAAATGATCTTATTTTCTCCTTTTCAGTAACTTCTGATCCTACCTCGCCGCTTGCTTTTCTCCATCTTGTAATAAAAACTTTATAAGTCTCCGAGGGTCTTCTCTTAACATTGAACAATCTTTCCACGCCAGGCCGGCCTCTATTATTTTGAATAAAAGCATGCAAGAATCTGCTTTCTAACTTCTCATAGGATTTGATTTTTCCTTCCTCCAGCCCGTCAAACCAGGCTAGGGCTTCATCCTTCAGGGTAGCAGGGAAAGCCATACACATTATAGGATCTAACCCTACCCAGGCTGCCATATCTCGCTTATAGGCTTTCGAGTGCTGTGTTGGATCTCCAGTTCCATCATAGAAAGAGGTGAACTTTGGGGGAGAGTACTTGGGAGATACGCGCCCATACGTAATACAGTCATGAAAAGGTGTTTTTTGTGCTTCTATAAGTGCAACCTTATACCTTGATTCCCTCGAAGACCCACTTAATGCTTCCACCTTATTTTTTAGCCGGCGCAGGTCCTCCTTCATCTCCTTATCTACTTTGCTCTTTCGCTTGGAGCTGCTACGATCTTTATCCTTCCCAGGTAAATTTATCCTCCTGCCTCTTTCGTCATACTTCGCCGATGAATCTGAGATTTCGGGCGAGCTAGTTCCACTCTTTTCACTTCGGCGAGATGAACGCGTATGGGAATGAGACTCTTGGCGAGATGTATGAGTATGGGACCCATGACGAGAGGAATGCGCATGGCGAGTTGAGTGCAAGTGAGACCCATGACCTTTGTTCTGTGCCGCCATCAACTCTCTATGGCTCTGAAGTACTGTCTCCATTTGCAGTTGCATTTGCCTCTCAAACTGACTAGCCTGCCTGTTGTTGGCCTCAAGAATTTGCCTCAGCAATGTTTCTGTAGTATTTGTGGATCCGGTGTTATCTGCTATTACTACTGGGCGAGTTACAGTTGCTCCTGGCACTAATACTGCATCATTTCTACTGGCCGCATGTGGGGTTTTTGCTACCACTGCTGGAACTTCTTCTGCCGCGTGAAGTACTTCTTCGCCAGCATCCTGTACTAATTGTTGCTGAATGTTGGCTGCCACTGCTCCTACTGTGGTTGCATTCTGAGCTGTTCCTCCTGCATTCGATGTTTCTCCCAGGGTAAATCTTCCATCACCAACCTGCTCGCCGTGAGCATTTGCTTCTATTGCGCTACTGATTCTCGTTAGCATTGGATTAGGTTCAGGCGACCTATCTGCATTCTCAAAACGAGTAATATCCTCCATGTGAACCACTTCTTGGCGGACCACTCGCTGGATAGGTGATCGGCGAGATGAACTTGCCACATTAGGATCCACTGGTCCAGCTAGTTCCATTGCTCTGCTTCTAGTATTATGACCACTTGGGAGTGTCGCCGGTGTAGGAAGTATAGGGTGTCGAGGAGGCTTACCCGCCGGGGCTTTATCACTTCTTCCTCTAGGACCCATTCGCCGAGATACTGTAAAAGAAGACAAACACACTTCCTGACAGTATTGCTCTGTTAGTACTGTGGGTAAATGCCAAATAAGTTAGTTGGATTACTTTTCAGAATATTGATGAATGAAATACCAAAAGGGACAGCTTTACATCACGTGATGTACAGATGATGATCTAAGCATGACGAAAATTGCAAAACATTCTATGTGATTGTGATTTTGAAATCAAAATGATAGTACGACCAATATCTCAAAGAACAGCTTAATAAGCTTTTAGGATGTAATTTTCTTTATGAAACTGAAGTTCATACTAAGCATGGAACTAACTCTCTTTTTGCCGGAAATATATATCTATATTTGAAAAACTCCGACCAAAAATGACAATTTTCATCTAAACGACTGGCTCTCCTACTGCTCATGTGAGAAAAGTGAAATATGTGATGAAACTATCGCAACACACCGACCAACCTTCATGTATAACTGGAACAGTACCTAATCCAGCAAGATTTCTCAAAATAGTATAAGATGCCTTTTGAAACCCAAATCTGCTTCTAAAACATACCAAAAATGCCCTAATTTTTCCATTTTTAGCAAAGTTGCCCAGGAGAACCATTGCAACAAAACTGATGACATGCCTTATAAGGCGAAGCGAAGAGGAAATCATGAAAAACTCTTATACAGCGAATATAGCTGCTATAAATAGTATGATACTGTTACTAAGACATAACGGCGACCTGAAAACTCATACGCTATACTATATATAGAAACTGAAATCATATAGCAACATCTCAAATCATAAACCATAAGACATACCATGTTAAACAAAATAAGACAGGAATCATACTGAAAATGCTACACAGTAATCATAATCTCCTTATATGGCAAGTAAAATGACTAACACACCTCCAGCGAGTTCAATCACATGTGAATCGTACCGTATATAGAAAGGAAGAGAAGTAACAGTAAGCAGAATGTCTCTAAATGGATATAGCAGAGAGATGATGACCTTATCGGCGATTATATCATACTATTTATAGAAACAAAAGAGCATATGATACTTTCAACAGAGCAAGTATAAGAGGACAGATCAAAAAATTTCACAAGTTCAAAACCTTTTCTAGCGCCAAAATGTAACTGTGTAAAATCCCGATGGTTAGATCTTACACAGTACACCCA
>JAJJMA010330387.1:0-13709 GCA_023529015.1 Papaver nudicaule
TTAGCAGTATGAAGACATAAGAAATTGTTGTTAGAAGAATGAAAAGAGTGATCAGAGCGCTATTTTCTCTTCCACCCATCTTTGATCCTGGATGAGAAGGTGTTTTTTGTATTCTAGTAATATGGAATATGTTTCCACTTATCGAGTATATATAAGGCTGGAAATTACTTACTATTATAATAGGAATTTGTATTTCGGCAATTATAGTTATTAATGATTGCGGTATCATAAAAATATTTAACAAAATCTTATTTCCTATCAAATATTAAGCTAGAAAAAGTATTATATTATTTTTTTTTAAGAAAACAGGTTTTCCAAAATTAATCCACATTTTAATATTTTTGCAAAAATAAATAAACTATTATTATTAATTTCGGCTCCCATAGTCTAAATAAATCTTTGAGATATTTTCCATGAAAATTGGACAAGATTTTGTAATGTATCTTACTTTAAGATCTTTTCAAGATCTATTGCATTATAGCAAGATCTTTTCAAAATTTATTGGTAAATAAATGTTTGAAATTTTTCCCATAAAATAGGACTAGATTTATTAATGTATCAGACTTTAAGATATTTTCAAGATATCTGGCTTAATAGAAAGATATTTTCAAAATCTCTGGGTTAATAGAAAGATCTATGGACCATATTTTTGAAAATTTTGGAAAAAAACATGAAAAATCGTTACGGTGTCGATATCGGCCATGACAATTCTGGGTTTAATTAGTAGAAGAGGATATTTTTTTTATTCCTTGATTTTTTGAGTTTTTAAAAATCTAAGAAGACTATATTGTTAATTAGTGAACTTGGTAATTATGGATGTTTATTTTGAATATGAGAAGGATAATGATGATGAATAGAAGATGAGTGATGATGCTATCAACAAACTAAACACTCAATACCATCCCTCACTCCACATTGAACGGGAGCGTTACCTACTTTTCTATTGGTTGGGTGAAAAAAATTTGGAACGTGATTGGCCGGACATTTTATAATCATATTTTTGATTGATTGCACATTTTCGGCCGTTCAGGTGTTTCAAATCTGTAAGATCAATGGATATGAATCGATGAGATTCAGTCACTCACGTGGGTAACTAAAGTATTGATTGCGATTGGTAGAAAATTTGATTTATTTGTTACACTTCGTTTACACATATTTTTAAAATCTTATACCGTTAGATCTAGGGCTCATTTTCTTATGGCAAACAAAGAGAAATTTGATTGGTTGGACATTTTCGGTCGTTCAGGTGTTTTCAAATCTGTATGATCAATGGATGTGAATCGATGAGTTTCAGTCACCCACGTTGGTAACTAAAGTATTGGTTGCGATTGGTCGAAAATTTGATTTTATTTGTTACACTTCGTTTACACATATTTTTAAAATCTTATACCGTTGAATCTAGGGCTCATTTTCTTATGGCAAACAAAGAGAAATATAGAAACAAAGTTTTTTTTAGGAAAGAAATAAAATAACAAGGGAGATGATTGATGAAGACAGTGATGATTGAGGAAGAAGAAGAAGAATAAGAAGAAGAAGGGACATTTTTGCCATCTATATTCTTTTCTATGCCATTTAGAAAAGGCCGATGGAGCTTCTTAGTTCCCACTACTTTTTTCTCTTGACAAAGCTCACTAGGAAGATTTTATTAGTAATAAAAAATAGTAAAATAAAACGTGGGAGCAGCTAGATCTTATTTCAATCGAAAGAAAGAGAAAATAAACACGATACAGATGGAGCTTGGTGCAGTCACAATTAAGGTATTTGTAGGATTTAGGTCGGTCACAAGTTAGGAGTTTTATGGAAACTCAACTTGGTGAGTCGGTGGAATTCTAGATTATTCTAGGACATTCCATAATTGTTTACTTATGCCTAACTAGGAAATTCTATGTATGTATAGAATGTTCTTTGTAGACAAGTATTAGGAAACCCTTTACTTGTAGGGTAATTATGTAACCTATATAAATAAAGGCTGATTTAGGGGTCGAAAAAAGTGATAGGGGGACCGGATAATAAAACAAAATAGAGTTATTTTTAAGCTTTTTCAAAAACCCCTTATCCGACATATTTTCATAAATACCAAAATATCCCTATTTAATTAGAATTAATGAATCAGATTAGTTTAACTAAACTTATATTAGTTGTTAAACTATTCAAAGTGCCGCCACCACCACCACCACCACCACCGCCAGCGCCACCGCCACCACCACCATTAAATTTTGTTTGGATTTTAGTCAACAAATCCAGCCGAAACTAGATTTTGTGATTTCATAGCCTATTTTCGGCTCAATTTTAACCTAGAATCCAGCCGAAAATAGAAGAAGACGATGGAGAAGACGATGTACAGTAAATTTTCGGCTAGGTTTTTCAAAATTAAGCCTATTTTCGGTTGGATTGGCTGCGACACATTTGGTAACTTATTTTTCGTCTGGTTTTGTTGCATGAAATACAGACGATAATTGATTTTCGTCTAGATATTTAGGGTTTCACCCAGCCGAAAATTAGATTTTGTGATTCCATAGCCTATTTTCGGCTCAATTTTAACCCAGAATCCAGCCAAAAATAGAAGAAGACGATGTACAGTAAATTTTCGGCTAGCTTTTTCAAAATTAAGTCTATTTTCGGCTGGATTGGCTGCGACACATTTTGGTAACTTATTTTTCGTCTGGTTTTGTTGTATGAAATACATACGATAATTGATTTTCGTCTAGAGTTTTAGGGTTTCACCCAGCCGAAAAATAAGTTACCAAATGTGTCGCAGCCAATCCAGCCGAAAATAGGCTTAATTTTGAAAAACCTAGCCGAAAATTACTGTACTTTGTCTTCTTCATCGTCTTCTTCCATTTTTCGGCTGGATTCTGGGTTAAAATTGAGCCGAAAATAGGCTATGGAATCACAAAATCTAATTTTCGGCTGGGTGAAACCGCAGCAAAACCAGACGGGAGGAGACGATGAAGAAGAAGATAAAGGTTTTTGTTAATCCTTAATTTAAAAGGGTAACTTAGACTTTTCATATCATTTTGACACCCCTTATAACCCCCTCTAGGATAGGGATAAAAAATCCGGTTCCCCTATCACATTTTTAGGCCCCTAAATCAGCCTTTATATAAATAGAGCCCTTGGGAGAACCTATGAGATATACCAGAAGCTCTTCTTCTCTCTTGGGTTTTATATATTCTCTCTGTACGATAATATATAAAATCACTTATTCCTTCCCGAGGATTCAACCTCGTTAATTCTTGTCTTCTTGATTGTGTGTGCGTTGGTGTTCTTGGCGTATTAAGATTATCTTTGTAGTTGTTGGTTAAACGCTTCCGCAGGTTTTAGCGCAACAATTGGCATCAGAGCCAGGGTGTCAGATCTTGGAGATAGGGGTAATTCTTAGTATTGCAGTGAAGGTATTTTCTGAAAGTTTGAGTTATTATTAATCTCAAAGTTTAGTTTTTATCGCTTGTGTTAGTCATGGGTGATTCAGAGGATGAAAACACGAAGAGGCCTGAGTTGGAGACTACAAAGGATAATGAAACTAAGGAAGAAATACTACATACTCATAGAGCACAACTCAAGGTTGATAAGTTTACAGGAACCAACAACTTTGGTTTATGGCGAACGGATGTAATGGATGCACTTGTTCAACTTGACCTAGACGAGGCTCTAGAAGGTCGGCCAAAGGAGATGACTGACAAGCAGTGGAACAAGCTCAATAAATTATGTCTTGGTTCGATAAGAGGTTGTTTGGCGACGGCAGTAAGAGTTAATTATCAGCACGAAACTTCAGCTAAGGATCTCTGGGAAAAGCTAGAGAAAGAGTACTTGGTGAAGAACGTGGCTAATAGGATACATCTTAAGAGAAGTTTGTATCGCTATAATATGAAGAAGGGTGCAACACTGACGGAGCATCTAGATTCGTTTACCAAACTACTTACTGATCTAGTTAGTTATGATGAAGTCATAAACGATGAGGAACAAGCTTTGTGTCTGGTGAATTCTCTTCCTGATAAGTATGAACCCGTGATTAAAGCTTTAACGCACGGCAAGGCGAAGTTGACATATGAAGACGTCACTACAGCACTTCGTAACGAAGAATTTAGGAAGATGAATAGAGAAGATATTGCATATGAAGCAGACAATGACGTGCTTTATGCAAGAGGTCGTTCTACAGACAAGAAGAAGAAATCTGGTTATCGTGGTAAGAGAACAGGGCGTTCTATGTCTAGAACGCGACTGCATAAGGATGTGTGTGCATGGTGCCATGACATGGGTCATTGGGCAAAGGATTGTACCAAGCGCAAGGAGCATGAAAGAGATAACAAGAAAACCGAGATGAACATTGCGAAGGCAAGTGAAGAATCAGATGATGGTTCTGATTTCTCACTAACTGTGACACCATCAGCTTGTGTCGTTACTGAAGGCACATGGGTACTTGATTCTAGAGCTACATATCATATTTTCCCACATCGTGACTGGTTCTCGAGCTTAGAGAAGTTTGATGGAGAAGTACGTATGGGAAATAACAATACCTGTAAGGTAGTTGGGATAGGGAATGTTCGAATCAGGATGCATGATGGTATGGTTAGAGAGGTGAAGGAAGTCAGGTGTTTACCTGATGTGAAGAAGAATCTAATTTCACTCGGAACTTTAGAAGCAAAAGGCCACAAGCTAGTAGCGGAGAACGGTATTCTAAAGGTAATCTCTGGATCTTTGGTAATTATGAAGGGCACACGACATCATAATTTGTATTACTTTATGGGTAGTGCAATAACTGGAGATGTGTCAGTTTCTGAGCACATAGAGAGTGCACCAAAAGAGACCACGAAGTTATGGCATATGCGACTTGCACATCCTGGTGAGAAGTCGTTACATGCATTGATTCAGCAGAATCTATTAAAGGGTGTTATAGCCTGCAAATTAGACTTCTATGAACATTGTGTTAAAGGTAAGAAAACAAGAACAAGCTTTGGCACCGCAATCCACAAGACTGGTGGAGTTCTTGACTATGTTCATACAGATGTCTGGGGTCCCTCCAAGAATGCATCGTTGGGAGGGAAGCATTGGTTTGTGTCGTTCATAGATGACTATTCTAGGCGTGTATGGGTGTACACCATGAGGCATAAGAGTGATGTCCTAGAAGTCTTTGTGAAGTGGAAGAAGGCAACTGAGACCCAAACTGGCAGAAAGTACTACGTTCGGACAATGGTGGTGAGTATAAGAGTGATCCATTCTTGCAAGTATGTCAGGATGAGGGGATAAAGAGGCACTTCACAGTTAGGAAGACACCGCAACAAAATGGGGTTGCAGAACGCATGAATGGTACACTACTGGAGAAAGTACGATGTATGTTATCTAATGCTAGATTAGGTAAAGTGTTATGGGCTGAGGCAGTTACATATGCGTGCTTCCTCATTAATAGGTTGCCATGAGCTGCATTAGAAGGTAAAACTCCTATGGAGAAGTGGTCTGGTAAGCCAGCTTATGATTATGACTCAGCTCATATCTTTGGTTGCCCTGCATGGTATCATGTTAGTGAAAACAAGCTTGATAGTCGTGATGTTAAAGGGATCTTTATGGGTATGAAAAATGGAGTTAAGGGATTCAAAATTTGGAATCCAGTTGAGAAGAAGATGATCATGAGTAGAGATGTTACATTCGATGAGATATCTATGGTAAAGTCTTGGGGTTCTCAGCAGGTGGAGGAAAGAAGCACCAGTACTAGTAAGCCTTTGCAGCAGGTGGAGTTTGATGCAGTTCCACCAAGTCCAGCTAAGTCTGTATCTATTGAGTCTACTTCTAAAGATGAGGAATCTACAAGAGAAGTAACTACTGATGTTCCAAATGATAATGACGCTGTTAGTGAAGAGGAAAAAAAAGCAGTAGATGATGCAGAAGTTACAGTTACGAAGATTGTAACACCCAGCAAACCAAAAAGAAAAACCAGAAAACCTGGATGGTTAGATGATTTTTTAACTTATGCATTACCAGTTGTTGAAGATGGTACTTCAACCACTTATGCTGAAGCTATACAAAGTGTAGAGCGTGAAGAATGACAAGGTGGAATGAAATAGGAGATTGAGTCTCTTGACAAGAATGGCACATGGATTCTTATGAAACTTCCGAATGGTAAGAAGGCCATTGGGTGCAAGTGGGTGTATGCAAAGAAAGAAGGATCCCTGGAGAATCAAGTACGCTACAAGGCAAGGTTAGTTGTGAAAGGTTAGGCCCAAAGAGAAGGAATTGATTACAAGGGGGTGTTCTCTCCAGTTGTGAAACACTCGTCAATTCGTATTCTGTTGGCCTTGGTAGCACAATATGATTTAGACCTAGTTCAGCTAGATGTGAAGACGACGTTCTTACATGGTGATCTAGAAGAGGAGATCTATATGTCTCAACCGAGAGGATTTGAGGTTGCTGGAAAAGAAATTGGGTATGTAAACTGAAGAAGTCGTTGTACGGGCTGAAGCAGTCCTCGACAATGGTACAAACGATTTGACCAGTTTATGATTGGCCAAACATACTCAAGAAGTCACTATGACCACTGTGTGTACTTCAAGAAGCTACAAGATGGATCTTTCATATGTTTGCTCTTGTATGTCGATGACATATTGATAGCATCGAATAACAAGAAAGAGATTGATAATTTGAAACGAAAATTGTCGTTTGAGTTTGAGATGAAAGATTTGGGAGAAGCTAAGAAGATTCTTGGAATGGAGATTCAACGTGACAGAGAGAAGGGTAGAGTTTGTTTGTCTCAGAGGGCATATTTGAAGAAAGTGTTACAGAAATTTGGTGTCTGTGAAGGAACTAAACCTGTAAGTACTCCCCTTGCTGCTCATTTTAAGTTGAGTGCTCAAATGTCTCCTAGTACCAAAGAAGAGCGTGAGTATATGTCCCAAGTCCCATATGCTAATGCTGTAGGTAGCTTGATGTATGCAATGGTGTGTACGAGGCCTGACATTTCACATGCAGTAAGTATGATCGTCCGTTATATGCATAATCCTGGTAAAGGACATTGGCAAGCTGTGAAATGGATTTTGAGGTATCTTTATGGTACAATTGATGTTGGTTGGAGTTTGTGAAGGAAGATGGTAACAATCAGTTGTGTGTTGGTTATGTGGATTCTGACTTTGCTGGTGATATGGACATGAGACGTTCGACTACAGGGTATGTGTTTACTTTATCTAGCACCAATAAGTTGGAGATCAATATTGCAGTCTACTGTGGCTCTCTCAACTACGGAGGCAGAGTATATGGCAGTGACATAGGCATTTATGGAAGCTATATGGTTACAAGGATTTCTTGATGACTTGGGTGTGTGGCAGGATCAACTTCCTGTTTATTGTGATAGTATTAGTGCCATATTTTGGGCTAAGAACCAAGTGCAGAATGTAAGGATCAAACATATAGATGTTCGGTTTCACTTTATAAGAGACATTCTTGAAGAAGAAGACATTATACTTGTGAAGATCAATACCAAGGACAATCCAGCTGATATGTTGACTAAAGTTGTATCTGGAGTCTAGTTTTAACACTGCTCGAACTTGGTCCATGTTCTTCCTGTTTGGTGAGACCCTTTTGGGTAAAGGTTTTTAGGAGCCTGGTGGAGGTCTTCTAGCAAGGCCTCATAAGTGAACTACGGTCGGTTTGATTCCTTACAGAAGGATACGTAGGCAGTCAGTGGTCAGCCATGTGATGCAATCGACGTTGGAAGATGGAGGTGGTTTTAGCTATTGATCGTCTCATGCATGAATGCATGATCCGAGGTGGAGATTTGTAGGATTTAGGTCGGTCACACGTTAGGAGTTTTATGGAAACTCAACTTGGTGAGTCGGTGGAATTCTAGATTATTCTAGGACATTCCATAATTGTTTACTTATGCCTAAACTAGGAAATTCTATGTATGTCTAGAATGTTCTTTGTAGACAAGTATTAGGAAACCCTTTACTTGTAGGGTAAGTATGTAACCTATATAAATAGAGCCCTTGGGAGAACCTATGAGATATACCAGAAGCTCTTCTTCTCTCTTGGGTTTTATATATTCTCTCTGTACGATAATATATAAAATCACTTATTCCTTCCCGAGGATTCAACCTCGTTAATTCTTGTCTTCTTGATCGTGTGTGCGTTGGTGTTCTTGGCGTATTAAGATTATCTTTGTAGCTGTTGGTTAAACGCTTCCGCAGGTTTTAGCGCAATAGTATTTTCCTGGAACGTGCAAGGGTTTAAATCCACATCTACCATGGATCATTTAAAGAGCATAATTAGAACTCAAAATCAGGATATTGTCTTCTTGTGTGAAAGTAAACTCAGTGAGGTTCATTGCAAACCTCTATCATCCAGATACCAATACCCTAATACTACATGTTATAGAACCCGTTGGCTTGTCTGGAGGTTTAGTAAATCTATGGAAAGATGGATTTACATTTGAGGTTGTAGGAGCTGAAGACAACATGTTCCATGTTCTTATACAATTTGATCTAAGCAAGCTGGAATGGTTGCTAACCTGTATGTATGGATATACAAACTATCAAAAGAAGAAGAATCAGTGGTTATATGTTAGGGAGTTTGGAGCTCAAGTGGATCAACCATGGGTCTTATTGGGTGACTAATTACAACTTTCATATTAAGGACAACTCGAGTAATACTTCTTCTTCGATAGATGGTTGGGTTAATTTTGTAGTTCAGCAGTGTGGTTTAGAGGATTTTGGTTATGTTGGTAGAGATCATACTTGGACAAGCAGCAACACTGGTACAGGTATTAGAAGATCGAGAATAGATTATGCCCTAGGGAATTGAGATTGGAGTCGTCACTTTCTAAATTCCAAACTATATCATCTTCCACAGGTAGGCAGTGATCATTACCAAATATTATTTGTGGCTGATACTTCTCTTCCTTATTGCTGGAAACCATTCAAATTCTTCTTCAGCTGGTTATCTGATAGCACATGTGGTGAAACAATTCAAAGTGCATGGTCTTTTCAGGTTACAGGTTCTCCTGCTCATTAACTGATTACAATACTCAAGATTACTAAACATGAGTTGTCTAAGTGGAACAAATTACATTTTGGGAACATTGTTCATCAGATTGATAAGCTAGAAGCTGAGTTAGATAATCTGCAATAACAACCAAGTTCAAATGCAACTCACAGCCAAATAATCAAAATTAATAAGGAGCTTAATGTGTTGAATGAATAAGATTCAACATGATTTCTGTAGACAGAAATCAAGAGATACTTTTCTGAAAGATATGGATAATAATACAAAATACTTTCATATTATTACTAATGGGAGAAAGGCAAGGAATAACATTGATTTCATGCAAGACTCTAATGGTACATGGTTGACAAGTAGGGGCCGAATTGCTTCTCATCTCACTCAACACTTCAGAGGTATCAGTACTATCAATAACCCTATTATGATTGATTATGTTTTAATGTTATTCCCACTTTAATAACAGAAAAAGAGAATATAGGTCTTCTCAGAATGACAGCTAATGAAGAAATTCACAAAACCCTAAAAGCATGGAAAATTGGAGTGTTCCTAGCCCTGAAGGTTTTCAAGTAGGTTTCTACAAATCTCAATGGCATATAGTTGGCGAAGCTTTTTTGCAATATGGTGAAAAGGTTTTTTGAGAGTAAGAAAATACCTAGACAGGTAAATAAGACTTTTTTTTCTCTTATACCTAAGAAGAAGAAGCCTTTATTACTGCAGATTATAGACCAATTGGTTTATTCAATACTCCTCTGTTTCAAAATAATATGCCATGTTTCCTATTCTGGGTATGTCAAAATAATAGGCATGTTTCTTTAAATGGAAAGTCATATGTTCTAAATTTATTATATTACCCATGCGGACCACTTTTTTATTATATTATTTAGTTCTAATACATTGAGGACCACTTTCTCACTCCCGATTTTCAATTTCTAACACACGAAGGGGACCACTTTTTCACTTTCAGTTTTCACTTCTAACACATGGGGGGCCACTTTCTTCTCACTCCTCTCTCTTTTAGTTTTACTCTAAAAGAAGCTTAAAGGTTAAAATGGGAAGAAACATGAAAAAGTGGCTCTAATGATTGATTTTCTTAATATTTGTGCACAACTAAACATGCCTATTATTTTGAAACGGAGGGAGTACTTCTTATAAGAGAATTTCCAAAATCCTAGTCAACAAAATGAAGCCTTTGATGAACAAGATAATTTCTCCAAGATGCGTATGTTTCTGGAAGACTGATTTGTAATAATACAATTATGCTAAGGAAATTATTTACTCTATGAAGAAGAAGAGGGGTACTTATGGCTTGTTTTCTCTCAAACTTGACATGAGTAAAGCATTTGATAGATTAAAATGGCCTATTCTGATTAAAGTGTTGAAGTTATAGAAAAAGGAGTTCATCTTTTATTAATCATCATCAACTGAAAGAAGCTTACAAGAATTGGATGGGAGTCTAACAACAAGCTGAGCTCCAATCCCTTTTTGAAGTACAACTCCTATCCTATGGAAAAGAAAATCCCCAACTACGACATTCCCATCATGGCTAGCCATATAGTTGCGTAATCTTTTCAGAAACTCCACCGTGTCACTGCCCAACTCCCCCAAGGTAGAGAAAGCAAGCACACCAAGACCGAAGCCCTAAGCGGTACACTTCTCTAGATATTTGTCCTTTTTTCGAAGGACAGCATCATCAATTGCCTTGCCAGGAGCAAAAGCACGCACCCCAACAACACCAGTAAAAGGTGAAACGACTGTGATATCCATACACACATCATGTCCGTTATCCCATTTATACACCAAGACATCCGCAGGTCTCAAAGCTAAACCGGTATCAGAGATGAACCCCAAATCAACCTCTTTCCTAGCTGGGACATCCGCCCGATAACAAATATCAACAAAGGCATCACGAACCAAGTCATGTCTATACTCGAGACCAATACCACTCGAGCAATGCACGACATGGTCCCCAAAAATATCCATCTCCCTACCACAACTGGTGCAACTGTCTCCTTCCTCGAAAAGAGGAATCCCAAGCCTATACCGCAAGATAGCTCTGAATTGGCGAGACCCAAGTTTTTGGTTGAGCCCTTCAACCGGAATTGCCAACAAATAGTCTTGCGCGTGTTTAATCATGTTACTCTGCCACAGGGATGAATCTCTCTCAGTCATAACAAACCGATTAGGCAAATCATCTTTCACTGCATCGAAATATTTGATTGCCAAGGAGATCATAGAATGGGGGGCAATATCATCAATGCACATTGAAGAATTATCAATACCACATACCTGCTTGTAAGAGACAAGGGCACGCTCAAAACTGGGACTCAAACCGGACACTCCAGAATGCCTCAAAATGTTCTCCTGCTGAGATCTAGTCTGAAAGCATGACGCTAAATAGCAATACTGCATAGTGTCCTCCATGGTGTACACCCCTAGTCCACCATATTTGATGGGGAGTGTGACAAGCCTATGATGCAGCAAACCAAAACCGGGCCCATCTCCTGTGATAAGGTGCCGAAGAAACTGTTTGACATGATCATCTAAAGCCACCTGTGCTTCATCTAAAAACTCAGGTCTAGTTATTCGCATAGCAAAATATAACCTCGAGACACCCGAATAATTCCTCACCAGTAGCAACTCACCATGTGGATCTTTAAGCTTCTGAATAACATCAATCAGTGCATTGGTCTTACGAACCCTGTTAACCGCCATATTTCTGCAGAATTGGGGGTTCAGGCTAACAGGTCCTCCCAAAAGCTTAACACCCTCAGTAGGTCGGCATATATTAGATGGAAAAACCCCTTCCACTAACCCTCTACAATCAACCGAAGGCCAGAAAAGTTTGGTCTTGGAAACATTAAGGTGCAACCCCAGAGATACACCCTCATGCTGAATAATCCCCAAGGCTTTGGACACCACCAGTGTGTCATCGACTAGGGTCCCATCATCTAAATACCATGCTTGCAGATCCAAAGGGCATGACTCTGCAATTCTGTGGATCAAGGGGTGTAGAGTTAAAGAAAATAACATGGGTCCGAGAGGGTCCCCTTGTTGTACTCCTTGTGCTGACAAAAGAGTCTTGTCCATATAATACAGTCTAGCAGGAGCCGCGTAACAAAATTCTACCCACCTAGAGATAGAAGGACAATGCTTCCTTACCTCTTTAATCATTGCAGATCTGCTTACAAGGTTAAAGGCATTGGAGAAATCCACAAGAAGCATCGAAGTAGATGTAGAATAACTTTTCGTCTCAAGAAGTCTGTTAACAGCATGAAGAATTGCCTCTCCGCCACAGGGCACCCCCACACCAAACTGGTAGTCACTAAGGTAGCTCTCCATTGCTTTACCAACATGAAAAGCAGCAACCTTGGAAACTAGACGTCTCCAAATAGTGCCTACTACAATAGGACGTATGCCACCTCCTGGCTTGAGTAAGGGAGTGAGAGGAGCTGAAGCCACAAACTCCCCCAAAACTGAAGGGCAACCACCTGCAAGCCATATATTCACCAACTCAGTGATTGAGTTGATGAGCTCATCTGGCACCGCTGCAGCGGAACCACTCAAGGCATCAATCAAGTGTTGGGCCCGAAGTCCATCTCTTCCGCACGAGGTCCCTTTAGGAAAGCTTTTCAGCTTATTCGGGACCAAATCCCTAGACGTGATAAAAGGTGGTTGTACTATAGGGTCTGCAGGTATCAGTGGAGGAGGCGCATGTGGATGCTTCGCTTGCAATTCAAGCAAAGTCCCTGAGTTGGAAGGAGCTACACCACTAAAAGTCAAGGTACGGATAACAGCAGTATATAACCCGTTTCTTAGCTTCCTACGACAAAGTCGTATGTTAACAGCCTCTTGATCCTCCTGAGTTTTCACCTGACCCCTTCTCTTGTTATGATGCCTAGACTCTTGTAAAGCAGATTGTTCCTCTAAGGCTCTGTGAAGCAAAGTAATACAGCCATCAGGTTCAGACCAACGATTCAAAGCAAGATGTATAGCCTCAATCTGAAGCTTTTTCCTGTTGCCGGACCGCTCCTCCTCTCTACCTTTGGGGAAGTAAATACGAAGAGTGCAGATAGGAAAAAGTAGCATCAGAATCCACATAGATATATCATCGGGATTGCGAACAACCCTCTTAATGACAGCGTTGAAAGTTCTAGCAAAGTGAAGCTTACACTTAGCCGGGATGCTGGAGACTGTTGCGATTTGGCTCTGCATCACCCTATCCGACAACTCAAGATTAAGCCTAGGCACATCTGCTGCGACATCCTCTAAGCCTTCACTGTCTGCAATAACAGGAGTTGGACACTGTAATCCATGAACCAAGAAATCAATCCCTTTCTCATTCCATGGGCCGCGAATAGTGTTACCAACAGGACACTTACAAGATATCCTCCAAGCATGTATTTGCAAACACGAAGTGCATAACCACCCTCGCATCTCTCTTAAAGTGCATTCTCATGCCTTGAACACACCGAAGATAGTACTGATACGTTGCTGACACCTCTCCTCCCCAGCGTTGTCGGGGTAATGCTTGTGTCGCAAGTGTTGGGTCAAAGAGCTATGATTGTAGCCTCTCCCCCCAATCCCATTCTTACAGCCGTCGAAACCTTGGACATCGATATTTGCTGCCATTGGAACGTATAGCTGCAGATGTTTGAGACTCAGGCCCCTCTATAATGTGTCTATGAACACGCAAATCCTTTTTTTTTTTTTTTTTTTTTTTTTTT
>JAJJMA010330394.1:0-13866 GCA_023529015.1 Papaver nudicaule
GTTTAAAAATTCTGTCATGGAATGTTAGGGGACTAAACTCTAATATCAGGAGAACAGTCGTACGTAAGATGATCCAACTGACTAAGCCCTCTATCATTATTCTTCAAGAAACAAAGATGATGCATTGCAGTGCATATGATGTGAAGCAATTTTGCGGTATTAAGAATGTGGGCTGGACTGTTCAACAATCTTTTGGTAGTTCAGGTGGGATGATTATTTTGTGGGACAAGGACTTGGTGGAAGTAACTGATTCTTTGGTGGGGGATTACACACTTTCTATTTCCTGCCTCAACAAACAAGATGATTTTGAATGGGTTCTCACAAATGTTTATGACCCTAATAACCCAGTCGAAAGGGCTGAATTTTGGGTGGAGTTAGACAATGTTAGTAGATATTGGAGTTTGCCTTGGTGCATAGGGGGCGACTTCAATACTATTAAGAAGTGTGATGAGAAAAAGAATTGTAAGAAAATCACCAGAAGTATGAAGAAGTTCACTAAATTCATCTATCAAAAAGAACTCATTGATCTTCCACTCATGGGTGCCAGATAAACTTGGTCAAATGGCCAATCGAACCCTGTCATGTGCAGACTAGATAGGTTTCTTATTTCCCCATCTTTTGAAGCCCATTACCCTTTTGTTTCCCAGTTAGCCAAAGTTAGACCTACATCTGATCACATCCCCATCCTCCTAGATATCTCAGACCCATCTTGGGGACCCAGTCCATTTAAGTTTGAAGTAATGTGGTTTTTGGAGAGTGGTTTTTGGAGAGTGGTTTTATCAAAATGGTAGAAGATTGGTGGTTATCTTTCTGTTTTGCAGGTTCTCCAAGCACAGTGTTATGGCACAAGTTGAAAGCCCTCAAAGAATTATTAAAGATATGGAACAAGGAAGTATTTGGTCATACTAATAACAAGCTCAATCAAATTCTTTCAGAGATACAATTCATTGACAATTTAGCAGAAGATAATGTGTTAGCTCCAGAGGTAATGTCTGAAAAAGTGAAGCATAAGGAAGAATTTGAGAGAATTTCAGAGATGGAAGAGAGAGCTTGGAAGATCAAATCCAAAACAAAATGGCTTCAAGAAGGCGATGGAAATACTTATTTCTTTATCAGCAATGCAACTGCAAAGAGAAGGCATAACAGGATCAGACAACTCTATATCGGTGAGGATCTAGTCTCAGATAGAAAAAGATTACAAGATCATATTGTGAGTTATTACCAAACTCTTTTCACAGAGGAGGAGATCATAAGGCCATCTCTCGAAGGTATTAATTTTGATTCTATTAATGCAATTGAATCTGATATCTTAGATGCAGCATTTACAGAGGATGAAGTGGTTTTAGCTATCAAGGAATTGGGACATGACAAGGCACCTGGCCCGGACGGGTTCCCCATTATGTTTTTTCTAAAGTGTTGGCATTTTGTCAAAACTGATATTATGAGCACTGTGCATGAATTCTACTCTACAGGTCATATAGATGCCAAGCATAATTCTACTTTTATCACCTTAGTGCCTAAAAAAGATCATATTGAGACAGTAAAAGATTGTAGGCCTATCTGTCTTTTAACTAGTGTTTACAAAATTATAGCCAAAGTTCTCGCAACTAGGCTAAAGTTGGTTATGGACAAGCTGATCTCTCCGGTGCAATGTGCTTATATAGAGGGTAGACAAATAATAGATGGTACCTTGATAGCTAATGAGCTAGTGGATTCTAGGTTGCGGTCAGAGAATCCTGGTGTTATCTGCAAAATTGATCTAGAAAAGGCTTTTGATAGGATTAGTTGGAAGTACTTGGAGTTCATGTTGCAGCAAATGGGTTTCAGTAGAAGATGGTGAAATTGGCTGAAGTTTTGCTACTCAACTTCTTCTTTTTCTATTTTAATAAATGGGTCAGCTTATGGCTATTTCAGCAGTTCTAGAGGAGTTAGGCAAGGTTGCCCCATATCTCCACTTCTTTTTAACATTGCGATGGAAGGTTTTTCTAGGTACATGGATAGAGCTGCTAATCTTAATCTTTTTAGTGGCTTTGCCGTTTCTCTTTGTAGCACAGTGATCAATCACTTGCATTACGCCGATGATACTATATTCTTTGTGGATAATAGTAGAGAGGAGTTGCACAATCTCTTCTGTGCCCTTCACTGTTTTGAGTATATTGCAGGTCTTAAGATCAATACTTCTAAGACAAGATTGATTGCTATAGGAGATGTTCCAGATTTGAATACTTGGGCGGCTGAATTTGGGTGTGCTACTGATACACTCCCTTTCATGTATTTGGGCATGCCACTAGGAGCTAAGTCAACATCAATTCATATTTGGGACCCTATTATTGAAACTTTTGATGAAAGATTATCTGCATGGAGGCAATGCTCTTTGTCCAAAGGTTGTAAGTTAGCCTTACCCAAATGCATTCTCAACCTCCCAATGTACTACTTTTCTCTCTTCAAAGCCCCTGCCCAAGTAATTAGAGTTCTTGAGAAGAAGATGACAAAGTTTCTTTGGGAGAGTGGTAATGGCTCTATCACATCTCACCTTGTTAACTGGGAGTTGGTTTGCGCTACCAAGGAAAGAGGGGGTCTAGGCGTGTGTAACTTGAAGATTATGAATTCCACCATGCTGGCCAAGTGGTGTTGGAGAAGGGCAGACTGTGGTACAAAATTATAACTGAGAAATACGGCTGCGACTTCTCGTATTGGGTTCCCAATGAAGTTGAAGATATTTACGGTGTCTCATGTTGGAGAACAATTGCCAATACTGCTGCCCTAGTAAGTAAACACTCTACTTTAGCTATGCACTCTGGTACTCGCATTTCCTTTTGGAGCGATATTTGGACTGGTCAAAAATCATTATCAGAATCTTATCCTGCACTATACAAGATCGCTAGGAATAAATCCACTACTGTCGAAGAAATGATCTCCATGGAAGGTAACTGGGTTTTTGACTTTAAAAGGATGCTGAATGGGCAAGAGGCTGATGTGTATGCTACTATGATATTACAAATTGGTGACACACCACCTATGTTAGATGGACTGCAGGACACAAGAAGATGGTCGCTAAACAATGGGATTTTCACTGTTAAGTCACTCTATTCTCAACTTATCACAGATCATGGAATTAACGACTTCCCTTATTCTTTTATCTGGAAAAAGGCCATTCCACCAAAGGTATCCTTTACTGTTTGGTGCGGAGTTCATGGTTGGTTAAACACCATTGACAGATTGCGTAGAAAGGGCATTGAGTTATTTGATACATGTGTGATGTGTGGAGGCGTTGGTGAAACACATAGTCATCTGTTTATTCATTGTAAAGTGGCAGCAAAAGTGTGGAAGATGGTTGCTCCAGGTGGTAATTGGGCATGGGTTTATCCAGTAGATCTGAAGATGTTGGCACATTGCTGGCAGCAGAATTCTTTTTCAAACTCTGGTAACTATATTTGGGAATTAATCCCTGCTGCTGTCATTTCAACGATTTGGGGGGAAAGAAATTGCAGAATTTTTGAAGATAAATACAATTTTAGGACTGACGATGACCTCATCTTGTCTTGGGCAGCTGCAGCCGGCAACAGAGTGCATATAAACTTCTCTAGTACAGTCCTAGATAACTGGGAAGCTCTGTTTTTGTAATTTACCTTTCTTGTATCATCTACCTCTGGTAGAAATATGTATATCTTCTTCTTCTAATAATATCTTCACTTTTGATCAAAAAAAAGAAACATAGAACAAATTCCTAAACTGGCTAAGCTCAAAGATGAAATTCCTTCACAAAAATTCATACAAGACTTGTTTTTTTTTTTTGATACGAAACAGATAAATTTTTATTAGTTTAAAGAAGCAAAGTTAGAATCCTTGGCCAGATAGTCCGAAACAATGACTGGAAAGAGGTCTGACATGTCT
This sequence comes from Papaver nudicaule, assembly GCA_023529015.1. Lineage (NCBI taxonomy): Eukaryota > Viridiplantae > Streptophyta > Magnoliopsida > Ranunculales > Papaveraceae > Papaver > Papaver nudicaule. The sequence continues at coordinate 3,895 of JAJJMA010330394.1, forward strand.
AAGTATATCTTAGACTGCCTTACAAACTTTGAGATATAGTCTGCAACTTGGTTGTCATCCCGACTAACAAAACCGAAACTACAAAAACTGAAAAAAAAACTAGCAAGCCATTTTATTTCTTAATGATGTTTTTGCTATCCCAGTGTGAAGTAGGGCGACCTTCTGTAATAGCTTGAATCACCACCTTGGCATCTGCTTCAATATGTATGCTGTCCAAACCTTTGCTCCTTGCCCATATAAGAGCCTCCTTGACAGCCATACTCTCACCATCTTCAGCACTCAACGCTCCATTTGAGAACGTTACTTTGATCCCCTTACATGCATAAACCTGTATGATCATGAAGAATAATACCAGTTCCAAGTTCATGAGTAAGTAAATCAAATGAATATTAATCTTAAGAATACCTAAGGGTGGCGGTTGCCACTTAGAAATTCTTAAAGCAGTATTAGTGATGCTGGTGGATAAGCCTGGGGTTTGACTAGGTGAATGCAAGCAGGAACTTAGATAGTATTTAATCCTTCTAACTGTACTAGTAGAGTTAGGCGTAACTCCCTGGTATATTGCTTCACAGCGATCTTTCCATAAGATCCAGCTCCCAATTAAGCGAATGTACAGTTCAGAGTCAGCCATGGTTGCAGAATGATTGGGAGCTGTAATGAACCATGACAACACCCACAGTTTCACTGTATCATATTGCATCCTAATTGCTTCAATATCAACATTGAGACTGTTCCAAACCCTCTTGGAATGAGTACACTCAAAGATGATGTGTTCTTGAGTTTCAGAAACTTCTTCACATAAACCACAGTCTCCTTCAATCCCTAGAATGTGTCTGGACAGCCGCGTTCTTGTTGGGACTATTTCCGCGTTCATACAAGACTTGCTTAAAGTTCAAATCCTCTTAAAGAGCAGTGCATTACTGCAATAGCACAATTGCTCATGACAACATCTAGAGACAAAAACATAATCTCAAGAGAATCAAATTCCGATAAATCCTTGACAAAATTCTGTTGCATGTCATTCTGTTGTCTGAATGATATTCTAGGTAGGTCGTTAAGTTTGATAGGGTTAGAAGCTTTGGGTTTCATAAATTGGTAGAGGGATTGATAGTGATGGGACGTGCATAGATTGCTATACTCCTTGAAAACCCTGATTGCTATAAAAACACTGACTGTTTGATAGGGTTAGAAGCCTCAGGTTTGGATATACCTTTTTGATTTTAACTTGAAAATATGAAGATTCCATTGGGTCCTCACAACATTTGTGGGGAACTTGAAAAAAATCACAGTCGGCGTGGGTTAAGCTAAATGTTGGCATGCCGACTGTGAATTTTTCCAGGCCCCTACAAATGTGGTGAGGACCCAATCTAACCTTCTAAAATATACCTTTGGTTATATGGTGGTTCCCTGCCACCGCCACCATTCTAGATGCATGTCAACCAATGTGATATGTACACGCAATTTGCTTTACAATGTTATATGTTTGGACTGACTTTTTGTAAACTTTGTAAATGAGAGTAACACCACCGTCAACATAACAGACCATATTAATCCATTGCTAGGCCGTGCTAAACTAAACATAACTCAAAAAAAAAAAAACATATTGTCTGATCAAGATCTAATTAAACATAATCCAAACTAGTGCATAACTCAAATTTAAAGGCATCGTCCCAACAAATTTTGAGGTGTACTTCCATATCTCTAAACCCGAGTGGGTTGGTCGAGTTTCTTCTCTGCATCTTGAACAGGTAAAAGACTTTCATGAAAAACGAACATACCGTAAATAAATGGAGATGTCAGTAACGGTGATATACCAGTGATTTCAATCTCCCGAAAACTCTTCATAGTCCGACTATAAATATAGAGACTTACAAATCCTCTTGGATCATATTCAGTGGATGGGATATGTGATTTTATGACTATTTCATCTGTTCCTTCGACCGGATAAAGACAAAGACGATGCCCTTCAAGAAACGAACAAGGAAGCGATATGGTTTCCTCGGTCCAATTTGCCGTCATCTTCTGCTCCTTGTAGCTATCATCATCAGATATCCATAGTTTTACGACGTACTGATTCACTCTATCCATTAAAGCCATATGTCCATCAATCTGCAGTAAATCTTTTGTCCGCCGAACAGAAGAACCAGTAATGTAGTCAGGGACCTGAATTACTCTAAACTTTTCGGTTCCAACATCAAAAGCCACAATAACTTCATTATCTGGAGGTTCAAACGCAGTCCTGCCACCACCATTCTTAGAATATATCGAACCATTTGCATAAGCCATGGCTCCAGCCAACCTGACTGGTGGCACATCATCTATCTTTCTCCACTTATTTTCTCCCACCGTAAAAACTTCACATATATGGTCAACTTTTCCCTTATCAAACCAGCCAATCTGCCGGTGCATGACACATAATATTTTGTACTTGTTGGTCAAAGGATCAAAACCAAATCCATAAGCTGGATTAACCCATCTACCTCGCACGGATGATTCTGCCCATGGAGTAAATTGCCTAGTGGCGAGGTTGTACATGCGAGTTGCATCAGTACCTGACCTGTCAAGAAAACAGAACAACCCATTGATGGGGCTTAACATAGCAATTTCAGGCGACTTTGGAATTGTCACTTCATGAACAGCCACTCCACCTTTGAACCTATCCTTGTGTGAATAGACTTCTACAGGACCACCACCAAAATCACCACCTCTTGAAGTCACGATGAGAATTTGAGGATTTTGTTTCGATCGATTTAGATGCAACTGGACGAAAGATGGATCCTCGATGAAAGACTGCCAGGTTTTGGATACACATTTGAACCGCAAAAGAGACTTGACGGGAAGGTTGACAAGTATGTCTTCTAATGATTTTTCATCAAGACGGCGGGTTGAAAGCGTTTTACTTCTTTGGTTTCTTCCCTCCATCTTCTTCTATAACCAATTAACAAAGAACCCTACTGATTCAATTAAGATGAACACACCTATATTCAACTAAGACAGTTAATGCATGATACAGAAGTTTAAGGTGGAAAGGGTTCTCTTGTATTGGAGAATATAATTCAGTTTGTTTCCCAATTCCTTCATGGCCAGAAGTCCTATATATATATATAGAAGGATTCCGTATAAAAGGCAGGCACAGATGTGCATGACTGGTCATGATGTCATATTCCTAAACTAATTATCCTTGTCCTACAAGATTTGTGTCGCGCAGGACATAGAAAATCGAACCAACACCGGAAAAGTTGTCTGGGCACGGGAACTCCCAACAAAGTCCAGTAAATGTAAAGAAATTGCCTAAAGACTGCAATGACTACTGGTAATAAAAGTTATCGGGCATCACATCTCAAATCGAAACATTTGGTGGTTAACAATGGGGAGATGCTTATGGGGTTTTCTGGAATCTCACTTTCAGGAGAAGGCTAAACCCAGCTGAGAGCATTGATTTGCTCGAGTTAAAACATGACTTGAGAGAGTTTAAGCTGGATAGTGGTCAAGAAGATAGGTTGAGAGGCGAGTTTTCAACTAGCAAGGCTTATGACTGCAAGTTCAATCAGTTGCTGGGAAAGAAGAGTATATATTCCACCTAAAGTGGACTTTATAGTCTGGCTGGAACTACACCATTCAGTCCCAACTAGAGATATGCTTCATCACAGAGGTTTAAACTTTCCTTCTACTTCGTGTTTGTTGTGCGACAGAGAAATTGAAACAGCAGCACACTTATTCACACACTGCGAGTGGGCTACTTGTTTATGGAACTACTTTTTGAATGCTTGGAATATAAGTTGGGTATTGGCTAAGGACTACGAACAAAATCTAAGAAGTTGGAGAATCAACAAGTTAAGCAAGAAGCAATTCAGTGTATGGCAGTCCATTCCTTATGCAATTTTATGGGAGCTTTGGAAGGAAAGAAATACGCGACACTACGGTGGTAAGCATAGGTCCAAAGAAGCTATGATTAGAGATGTCAAGCTAGACCTGCACCTTTGGACTTCTCAAGACAAGGTGTTTCAGGGATACACATTGACTCAACTATTCTTAACTTAAAAGATTTGAAATCTAATTAAACACAGTCCCGACTAGTGAAAAACTCAAATTAAAAGGCGCCATCCCGACAGTTCTTGAGGTGTCTTTCATGAACAATCCATTGGCGTGGGTTGATCTAGGTTCTTCTCTACATCTCGAACAGGTAGAAGACTCTCGTGCAAAATGAACACGCTGTAATAAAACGGAGCTGGCAGTAAAGGTGATATACCAGTGATTTCAATCTTCCGAAAACTCTTCATAGTCCGACTATAAATATAGAGGCTTACAAATCCTCTTGGACTTAGCTCACTGGACGGAACATGTGACTGTATGACTATTTCATCTGTTCCTTCGACTGGTGCAAGATCAAGACAATGCCCTTCTAGAAACGTAGAAGGAAGCGATATGGTTTCCTCGGTCCAATTTGCTGTCATCTTCTTCTCCTTGTAACAATCATCAGATATCCATAGTTTTACGACATACCGATCCACTCTATCCATTAAAGCCATGTGTCCATCAATCTGCAGTAAGTTTTTTGTCCGCCGACCAGCAGCAATGTAGTCAGGGACCTGAATTACTCTAAACTTTTCGGTTCCAACATCAAAAGCCACGATAACTTCATTATCCGGAGGAAGGAACACATTGCTGCCACCATTCCTCGAGTATATCGAACCATTTGCATAAGCTGTGGCTCCATCCAAATTGACTGGTGGCACCTCGTCGATTCTTCTCCACTTATTTTCTCCCACCGTAAAAACTTCACAAACATGGTCAACTTTCCCCATGGCAGCATACTCATAACGAGGCCTAGATATCTCCCAGACACACAATATTTTGTACTTGTTAGTCAAAGGATCAAAACCAAAACCATAAGTCGGCGTCTGAGTAACCCCAAAACCCCCCTGTATTGGTATGGATGTCTGTGCCCATGGAGTAACCTGCCGAGTGCCGAGGTTGTATATGCGAGTAACAGCATTGTCACTGTCAACGAAACAGAACAACCCATCGATGGAGCACAACACAGCAGCCTGAGCCCATGGAACTGTCACTATATGAAGAGCCACTCCACCTTGGAACCCCTCCTTGGGTGAAATGACTTTTATAGAACCACCCCCAAAATCACCGCCGTTTGCAGTCGCGATGAGAAGTTGAGGATGTTGTTTCGATCGACTTAGATGCAACTGGACGAAACATGGATCCTCAATGAATGACTGCCAAGTTTTGGATACACATTTGAAACGCATGAGAGACTTCACGGGAAGGTTGACAAGTATGTCTTCTACTGAATCGTCATCAAGACGGTTTGCAAGGGTTTTTCTTCTTGATAATTGGTTTCTTCCCTCCATCTTCCTCCCCTGAGAAACCAGCTAATTAAGAACCCTAATAAAGCACACACCGATTTACAGAACTGATATTGTTCTTTTGAAGGATTTATAGAAGTCCTATATATAGAAGAATTCCATATAATAGGCAGGCACACATGTGCATGACATCATTCTCCTATGAGACTTGGCCGGCCGGAAATAGGGTACCACACCGATTTAACTGCGTAAGATATGACTTGGGACTCGTACGAGTCAATACCAATTCAGACTTATGTTTGCTCTTCTACAAAAACGCCTTGGAAGGAGGGAACCGAGCCACCGTCGTACATAGCTTGCAAAAGCAGCATTCGTAGATGATTGCTTGAACATAAAGCTAGAAACAACTGACGGCAGAGAAATGAAATTCACAAAATATAACATTAAACTCATGAAATTCAAGCTCGGAAGTATTGGTGAAAGAAACAGTACTGGGAAAGGTGTTTGAATAATGCCCCAGAGCACAGGCATCCGCAATAAATGATTTACAAGCAACATACAAGAGGATACAAGTACAAAATTCAACTCCAAAGGCCCTAACACTCCCTGTAGAAAACCACTTGAACTGCTCTATTGCGGCAGCACACATCTTAAATCTCTGAAATATCAGCCTCGATCTTGAATGCTGCATCTAAAATATTGGCTGCTTCACTTCTGTTACGGTTTTACGTGGAATGAGCTTCATCTGTCCCACTCAAGTGCCTTTATCCCATAAGTTCTTAGCAAGGCTGGCGTGTGTAACCTGAAAAACAGTGATAACCTTTGGATACACATTTGAAACGCATAAGAGACTTGACGGGAAGGTTGATAAGTATATCTTCTACTGATTGGTCCTCAAGACGGTTTGAAAGTGTTTTTCTTGTTGATTGGTCTCGTCCTGGCTCCATCTTCTCTTCTATTGATATGAAATAGCGAAACCAGCTATTGATTCAATGAAGAGGCAGAAACACGCACACCACTCCAAAGGGCCGGCAGAAAATTACAGCAGAATTTTGTTCTTGTAATTTTAAACTGCTTCTCCTTTTATATCGTTTGCGAATTCAGTTGGTTTTCTAATTCCTTCCTGGCCAGAAGTCCAAAATATAGGAGGCAGGCACAGATGTGCACGTGCACGACTGGTCATAAGGTTGACGAGCGATTGAATTTGTGGCGCACGGAACTTAGAACAGCGAAGCTGCAACCTGCAAGGTCCTATCAACACCAGAAAAGTTATCTGAGCTCTTTCAACACCAGAAAATAAACCTTTAGTTTCGCTTTGGTTTGTTTTCATACGGTGGAAACCAAATTTTGATTTTCCCTGCCAATGCCACCGCGGCCACCATTCTAGATGCCAACCAATGTGATGTTCACGCAATTTGCTTACCATGTTATGACCATTAAAATCCACTGCTAGGCTATAACTATACCACCTTGAGGCCGTTAAAATGTCGAGTACATTGATAAATATAAAGAGTAATAAACTACTACTACCAGCCAAACTAAAAAACATATTGTCTGATCAAGATCTAATTTAACTTAATAAGTGCATAATTCAAATTCAAATGTGTCATCCCAACAAATTGTGAGGTGTTTTCCATCTCTAAACCAGAGGTGTCGATCGTTCAAGTTTCTTCTCTGCATCTTGAACAGGTAGAAGGCTTTCATGAAAAACGAACATACCATAAATAAACGGAGATGTCAACATTGGTGATATACCAGTGATAACAATCTCCCGAAAACTTTTCATAGTCCGATTATAAATATAGAGGCTTACGAATCCTCTAGGACTTGTATGACCAAACCCGGACGGAATATGTGATTTTATGACTATTTCATCTGTTCCTTCGACTGTTGCAAAATCAAGACAATGCCCTTTGAGAAAGGAACAAGGAAGCAATATGGTTTCCTCGGTCCAATTTGGTGTCATCTTCTGCTCCTTGTAACTATCATCGGATATCCATAGCTTTACGACATATTGATCCACTCTGTCCATTAAAGCCATGTGTCCATCAATCTGTAGTAAATCTTTATTCCGCCAACTAGAAGAACCAGCAATGTAGTCAGGGACCTGAATTACTCTAAACTTTTCGGTTCCCACATCAAAAGCCACAATAAGTTCATTATCCGGAGGATGGAACGCAGTCCTGCCACCATTCCTCGAATATATCGAACCATTTGCATAAGTCATGCCTCCAGCCAACCTGCTGACTGGTGGCACCACATCTATTTCCCTCCACTTGTTTTCTCCCACTGTGAAAACTTCACAAATATGGTCAACTTTCCCCATTTCATACTCAAGACCAATCCCAGATATCTCCCAGACACACAATATTTTGTACTTGTTAGTCAGGGGATCAAAACCAAACCCATAAGTCGGCCTCTGAGTACCCCCTTGCATTGTTATGGATGTCTTTGCCCATGGAGTAAATTGTCGAGTGGCAAGGTTGTACATGCGGGTTGCATACCTGTCAACAAAACAGAACAACCCATTGATGGGGCTTAACATAGCAGACTGAGACGACCCTGGAATTGTCACTTTAGGAAGGGCCACTCCACCTTTGAACCCATCCTTTGGTGAATAGACAATTATAGGACCACCACCAAAATCACCACCGCTTGAAGTCGCGATGAGAATTTGAGGATGTTGTTTCGATCGATTTAGATGCAACTGAACGAAAGATGGATCCTCGATGAAAGACTGCCAGGTTTTGGATACACATTTGAACCGCAAAAGAGACTTGACGGGAAGGTTGACAAGTATGTCTTCCAATGATTTGTCATCAAGACGGTTTGGAAGGGTTTTTCTTTTTCCCTCCATCTTCTTCCAATGATTTGAATAGAGAAACCAGCTAACTGAGAACCCTAAGATCTAATCCTACTGATTCAAGGTACGTAGACTAGAGACGGAAACACACAGATTTACAGAACTGAAATTGAATTATATCAAAAATATAGGTGGAAAGGGTTCTCTTTGTTTTGGATAGATACGGCATGCTTTTATAAAAGTCCTCTCTAACCGGCCAGAAGTCCTAAATATAAAAAAAGGCTGATTTAGGGGCCGGAGAAAGTGATAAGGGGACCGGGATTTTTATCCCTATCCTAGAGTGTGTTATAAGGGGTGTCAAAATGATATGAAAAGTCTAAGTTACCCTTTTAAATTAAGGATTAACAAAAACCTTTATCTTCTTCTTCATCGTCTCATCGTCTCCTCCCGTTGTTTAATTTTGTCTATGATTAAGTTTTTATGCTTTGATTCCTCTTTTGAATGGTTAAAAATGATAGTTCAGAGTGATTTTCGGCTGGGTAAAACCCTAAAAATCTAGACGAAAATCAATTATCGTCTGTGTCGAAAAATAAGTTACCAAATGTGTCGCAGCCAATCCAGCCGAAAATAGGCTTAATTTTGAAAAAGCTAGCCGAAAATTTACTGTACATCGTCTTCTTCATCGTCTTCTTCTATTTTCGGCTGGATTCTGGGTTAAAATTGAGCCGAAAATAGGCTATGGAATCACAAAATCTAATTTTCGGCTGGGTGAAACCCTAAAAATCTAGACGAAAATAAATTATCGTCTGTATTTCATGCAACAAAACCAGCCGAAAAATAAGTTACCAAATGTGTCGCAGCCAATCCAGCCGAAAATAGGCTTAATTTTGAAAAAGCTAGCCGAAAATTTACTGTACATCATCTTCTCCATCGTCTTCTTCTATTTTCGGCTGGATTCTGGGTTAAAATTGAGCCGAAAATAGGCTATGGAATCACAAAATCTAATTTAGTTTCGGCTGGATTTGTTGACAAAAATCCAGACGAAATTTAATGGTGGTGGTAGCGGTGGCGCTGGTGCCGGTAGTGGCGGTGGTGGTGGCACTTTGAATAGTTTAACAACTAATCTAAGTTTAGTTAAACTAATCTGATTCATTAGTTCTAATTAAATAGGGATATTTTGGTATTTAAAAAAATATGTCGGATAAGGGGTTTTTTAAAAAGCTTAGAAATAACTCTATTTTGTTTTATTATCCGGTCCCCATATCACTTTCTCCGGCCCCTAAATCAGCCTTTATATAGAAGGATTCCATATAATAGGCAGGCAGGCATAGATGTGCATGACATCATTCTCCTATGAGACAAGGCCGGCCGGAAATAAGGTAACACACCGATTTAACTACGTAAATCGATCTGAAATATCTGGTGATATGACTCGTACGAGTCAATACCGATTCAGACATAGGAGGGAACCGAACCACCGTCGTACATAACTTCCAAAAGCAACATTCGTACGTAATTGCTTGAAGCTAGAAATAACCGACCGCAGAAAAATGAAACTCACAATATATAACATTAAACTCATAAAATCCGCAATAAATGATTTACAAGCAACATACATTGTGCATTGCTATCTTCCTTTCTACTAAGAGGATACAAGTACAAAATTCAACTCCAAAGGTCTAAAACTCCCTATAGAACCCTCTTGAACTGTTCTATTGCGGCAGAACACATCTTAAATCTCCTCGACCTAAATGCTGCTTCACTTCTGTTATGGTTGTCTGTGGAATTAAGGAAATGCTTTATGAGAAATTTGATTATATGGACCTGGCCGCGAGCGGCCAGGTCCTA
>JAJJMA010330418.1:0-19164 GCA_023529015.1 Papaver nudicaule
TATATAGGCCGAGCTTGGGTGGTTTACAGCTAATAAGACAAACGACTCAATCGTGGTGGTGTCAGTCCCTGTCGAGTAAGGCGGTTTATTCGCTGGCGCTCCGAGGTTGATTCTGGGGCTTCGGTCCTTCGACATGGTCCGAATCCTTTCCTTCCGAGCCTTCACTTCGTGCGTGTGTGGCTTCTCCTTTTTTAGGCTGGTCCGAGATCTCGCTGCCGATCCTCTCGGTGTGGTTTGGCTTCTTGAATGCGAGACACGTGCTCCGAGGGGTTTTACCCCCTACAGTGTAAGCTTCTTAAGTGATTCTTTTCACAGTTGAGGTAGAGACAAGTGAGTCATTTTTTACTTGGTTTACATAACAACCTTAACTTGTAAGTAGATTTCCGTATAACCTTGATCATATCTAACGGGAAGTCATTTTTGTGTGTTAAACTGTGGAGGACAATTCAAAACACACACAAGATAATAGAGGTTACAAAGCCGAAATTATCTCAGACTTTAACATTGGTTAAAACAACTCCTGGGCCTGTAAAGAACTTCAGCTAGGGAAATCAAGTGCGTAGGGTCTTACGGGATCCAAAAGACGTAAGGAGTGCGACAGTAGATGATTCACTTGGGGGGTGAAATCGGTCTCTTCTACATCCCAAACCGAAGTCTGATAATAGGCTAGGATTTGTAGACATCTTAATACTAGGCAGTGTTCAATCTGGACTAGGTCCCGGGGTTTTTTCAGTTGGATGGGGGTTTCCTCGTTAACAAAACTTCTGGTGTCTTGTGTGCTTACTTTCCGCATTATATCTCTGATTATATGATTAAAGAAAACATAAGTAGTACATTATTATAACCTGCAGTTAATTCCTAATCCTTTAGAGGGATTCATCAAGACTTGTCTTGCGTCAGAATTGATCACTTGTGATCCAACTCAGGTTATCAAAGATTTGTATATTGATTTTGGAGATCGTCCATATCTTACCATAAGACTCACCTTCCAAACGAAAAGTTGGTAGGTTTGCCCCCTGCTTTTTCATCAGCAGAGTTTCCTTAAGTGAGCCATCAAAGTTAATCATAATATCCTCACCCTAAGGACCTTCCCACCAACACTCTTTCTGAAAATGAGGGGATACCAAGGTACACCACCAAATTTTAAATTCGTGAACCTAGTTGATTAGGTTACTTGAACGATCTCACAAATCAATATTCAAGCAACAACACGAGTATAGTTCTTTGTTCAAGAACCGAATCCAGACAAGAACAAGTTCTTATAGATCTCGAAAGAGATGGGTTCACTCAAGGGTTATAATCAACAAACTTGCAGTACCCATATATAAAGCGGAAGGTAAAAGTAATGCAAGACCCCATAAGTTTGTTAACGAGGAAACCGCAACCAGCAGAAGAATCCCGGGACCTAGTCCAGATTTGAACACACACAATATTAAGAGAATACATACGCTAGCTGTAATACCCTGACTCGGTAGGTAGGGTTCGCTGAATGGAATATAAGTAATGGTTTGTCTTTCTTAACACCGAGGCCTTTTCAAGCATAATTAACTCAGAAGTTGGAAAAACTTTGCAGTTAAGCGTGCTCGGGCGGGAGTAATCCAGGGATGGGTGACCTCTCGGGAAGTTGTTGCTGGATGACCGCAGCGGTGGCTAGGCGGTGGTATTGTAATACCCCGATTCGGCAGGTAGGGTCGCAGAATGGAATATCAGTAATGGTTTGTCCTTTCCTAAAACCGAGGCATTTTCAAGCATAATTAACTCTGTAGTTAGAAAATGGAATATAAGTAATGGTTTGTCCTTTCCTAACACCGAGGCATTTTCAAGCATAATTAACTCAGTAGTTAAAAAAAACTTTGCAGTTAAGCGTGCTCGAGCTGGAGTACTCCAGGGGTGGGTGGCCTCCAGGCTGTTGGATAATCGCAGCGGTGCCCGTTGAAAACCCCACACTGCCGGATGACCGCAGTGGCTAAGTGGGGAAAATATTGGTGGAGGGACGTGTCGTTACACTAGCCTACTCTCATACTTCGGAATGAAATGTATGAAGACTGAATTAACCCTCCAAGCAACTCAGCTACCGTTGTGCTCCTGCATATCTTGACTCCCGCAGGAGACTACGCACTTGATTCCCCTAGACAACGTCCTTTACATGCCTAGGAGTTACTCCACAGTCCGTCGTGAAGACTACCGCTACCCTGCGTCTAACAGGGCGCCTGGTTGTACTCGATTGTTTTTCAACAAAGAATACGATAGGTGATTTACTTTATACTTAAAGTCAAGGTCACTATAAATCGATTTACTGATCATGGCTTATTGGTCTTAGCCTAAACAAGGAATACTTTTTAGCCTCTAACAGGACGCCTGATTGTACTCAATAGGTGATTTGTCTTTTGACAAAGAATACGATATGTGATTTCCTTTAGACTTAAAATAAAGGATAATAGAAACCGATTTACTGATTATGGTTTATTGGTCTAGCCTAAACAGTTTTACCTCGTAACACGTGATAAACTCGATATTAAACCTAGTTCGTGAATTCCGTTATGGAGCTTCTAGGACTTAAAATACCGAGTGCAGCCTTACGAAGCTTCTATCAAATCCTTGGTCTTTATTGATTGAATCGACAACAACAAAATAATCGATCAAGGATACCTGATCGGGAATATTAATCACGACCTGTGTTTCACGATCCTCAAGTGAAGTCTGTCAAATATTCGTAGTCCAAGAAAATAACTTCGAGATGATGACCAACCTTTATGCAAAGATACACATATTGAAAAAGCAGGGGTACCGAAATACAATCAACTTTTCGTTTGGGCTCGTGAGACTTATGGTCAGATCTGGACGATCTCAAAAATCAATATCCAGATCCGTTAACCTGAAATTGGATCTCAAAGGATCAGTCTAACGCAAGACAGGGTCTTGGTAAATCCAAGGGATGGATTGAGGACAACGATCAGGTTTATTAATAACATACTTCTTGTGTTTGCTTTAATTATATAATCAGAGAATATAATGCGATAAGTAAAGCACACAAGACACCAGAGATTTTTTTAACGAGGAAACTATGACCTGTAGAAAAGCCTCGGGACCTCGTCCAGATTGAACACCGCAAAGTACAAACTGTCTATAAACACTAGCCTACTATAAGACTTCGGTCTGGGATGTAGCAGAGACCAATTCCAACCCTCCAAGCGAACTGGATACTGTCGCACTCCTTACGTCTCTAGATCCCCCACAGATCGTCACACACTTGATTCCCCTAGCTGACGTCCTTTACAGGCCTAGGAATTGCTTTAACCGTTGTTAAAGGCTTGTGTCAACAATTCCGGCTTTGCAACCTCAATTATCGACGTATGTTTGAACTGTCCTCTATCAGTTTGACATACACAAAGTGACTTCCTTCGGATTGCTCCAGGTCAAACGGAAATCTACTTACAAGCGGGGGATGACAAGTAATTCGAGTAAACTATGCCCAACTTTTCTCTACCTCAGTTGTAAAAGAAGAATCACTTAAGAAACTTATACAACTGGAGCTAACTAAGTCTTATAACACCGAGTGCAGCCGTGCGTTGCTTCCTTTCGATACCTTGTGTATAACTTATCAGTTCTTGAATGACCTTATATCAGAAAAAAAAGACCGTAGAATAGACAAGAACGTGATAAGGTTACCAAGGTTACAGGTTACTCCGATTTCAACCACTAAGGTCTCAATCTCCTACTTGTGCTTCCCAACTCTCATGAGAAGTCTTTATAGTCGTAGGTAAAATCCCAAGAGGAATTGCTACATAATAGAGGATGAGTATACCACAACAAGCATTCACCGAAGTGAAAAGAGTTTTACGATCACTTCCCAAAGGACCTTCACGTATGCTCGATGCTTGCGGTATTCGTCCTTAGACACCTCTATTTATAGCACTCAATAAGATAGGTTGCTTTGGAATAAAGCAACTAATTACTTGTCCCACAAGTTTAGGAAACCCTAACTTGCAAACCAAGTAAAAGAGATTTATCTCAATTGGAAATCATTAATCATTTATCTGCCAAGTGTTTTGTTAGCTCAAAAACACTTCAAGATAGATATCCAACAGACCAGAGATAATCTTTATCTTATTGACACATTGAGAACCGTTAGATGGACCACATGAGATATTTTCGTGATAATCCAAGTCCAACTAAGAGATAAAGGAGTTCAAAGTTTAACCCGAGTGAAAATCCAGAAGAATATGCACTTGGGACGGTTTGCGAACCGTCCATGTAAATCACAGCCAAAAGTATCAATTTTGAGGTTCGCGTAGGTACGCGTACAAAATGACACTTTGGAACTCAGGAGAAAATCCGAGTTTCTGTTCCACGTACGGTTCGGGAACCGTTTGCCATTCAGATTAGGGTTTAACAGGACCCGCTGGAAGTTCTGGGCATAACCAGTACTTAGACGTGTTAAACGTCCTCAGCTGTAATCCAATAGACTCTTGCTCAAGAGTACTCCTTTAGATTCACCCATATCCAACAAGTGATTTGCAAGCAAACCATTTCAATGGACAAATGGTATCGAATCTATCTCATGCATTCTTGTAACCTTAGTATTTGCGGGAACAAACACCAACATAACACATGGTCATGTAGACAAGAACACGATATCAATTGCTATTAATATCACTACTAAAGTAGTCGACTATTTCGAAAGATAGAGATAGTAGAATAAAAGAATTTCCATAAAAGTCATAACTCCTACTAACCTTTTGTCGATGAAGAATAATTGATGTCTTCTTTGTCTTCACAGTCTTCGTCTTCAAGGTCTCTACTACTTAGTCTATATCCCAATTCCGAAATCTAAACTCTAGTAGGCTAAATCAAGAATTGTGTTTTGACACCTAAAACTGACAACCAGCTTGACATACCAACGCTAGTGGGTTTGACCGGACAATGCCCTAACACATATGTGTAGAGGATTGATTTGTATCTTGCAGGAGGTCATCTATTTATATTGATCGTCAAGGGAGGCTTTGCTTTTAAGTTAAACAACCTTGAGTAGGGCTCAAGCAAGTTTCCGAACTTAGAAAAGTCCATAGGCTTGCATTGAGATCCAACTCAATCTTCTTCTAACCCGTTGGTGAAAATCTAAGGGCTGTGAGAAGACTCGTTTTGATCAAATCGAAGGATGGCAATGGCTTAGCAAGTAAACCATGCTATAGGGTCCACGCAAGTATACACGAACGTAAAAGACTATTTTGGACAAGAACTCCATGGGCTTTTATGAGAACGAGTTCAGAAATCTATTCTCACAAGGCAAAAACCTCAAAAAGAAGTTTTTATCCATGGCTATATGAACGTGTTCATGGAGCAGTTTTCCGAGTTCAGGAATTTCTGAACTCTTATATGAACACGTTCATGAAAAACTGTTGCGTTCAGAAATTTCCCTTTAGATTATGAACGCGTACGCTGTTCAGGTTTAATTCGAGAACTAGCTTTATTACCACATTCTTCTTATGCTCTTGGTTACACTTCTCTCATGAGTACTAAGTTTGTGCTTAATATCCTCAATGATATGAAAATTGACTTGCTTAGCAAAACATTTCTTGGCTTCATAAATTCTATTATCCCCCCCCCCTCTTAATAGAGTTCGCCAAATCACTACCAGAAAAATGAGCTATACACCATTAAATTTCAACCTCTCAGAGGAAGAAGGATCCATATTATATCCCATTTTAAGTAATAAGCCTCTCCAAATAACAACAGACAACTCACAGTCACGAAGAAGATGAGCAACAAACTCAGATCCATTGTCACAAAGAACACATTTTTCATGCCCACATACCCCCCATTTTAAAGCTTGTCTCTAATTTTAAGTCTCCCATGTAAAGAAACCCAAGCTATGAAAGATTTCCTAGGGATACAAAGCCTAAACCAAACCAGAGAGTGCCAACTAACAAACTCATTATGACAGACAATAAATTTACAAGTGTCCTTCAAAACAAACTTACCAGTTTTAATTGGCCTCCATATCATAACATCAGTCTTTGAAGTATTGAAGTCAACAAAACTAATTAGGAAAGTATCCTCAACAAGCTTAGACTGAGGAATAGGTAGAGACCACAAATCATTAGTAATAAAGTCATCCACCAAAGCATCCTTATTAGGAAAGTAAGTAGTTAGAATTTCGACATCCACTCTAGTCGTGATTTCTAAATACCAAAACTTTTCAAGGAATAAAAAAGAATTCATGTTCAACTAAATCCAGAATCGTCACAGTCGATGATCAAGACCATGACGATTGTTCTTGATCACCCAAAGTCGTCATGGTCGATGATCAAAACCATGAAGATTTTTTATAGTTTTTTTTCCTTCAGAATTTTAGACCAACATTTTCAAAAAGATGAACCAGAGTCGAAATTGTTTTGATTGTCGTCCATGACGAATTTTCCAAAATGTTGACGACTTTTTCAAAACTTTGAGGTTTTTTTTTTTTTTTTTTTTTTTTAAACAAATATATATTCATTCATCAGAAGAAACGAAATTACAAGAGTTAGATGGAAGCCTGGCAACAAGCTTGGCTCCAATCCGTTTTTGATCGACAACACCAATCCTATGAAAAAAAAAATCTCCCAATATGACATCGCATCATGGCTAGCCATATAATTGCACAATCTCTTCAGAAACTCCACCGTATCACTCCCCAACTCTCCTAAAGTGGTAAAAGCCAGCGCACCAAAACCAAAGCCCTGAGCGGTACACTTCTCTAAATATTTGTTTTTTTTATTAGCGACAACATCATCAATTGCCCTGCCGGGAAGAAAAGTGCGTACCCCGCCACCCGTGAAGGGAGAAACAACTGTGATATCCATGCACACATCATGTCCATTGTCCCAGTTATACACTAAGATATCCACCGGTCTCAGAGCCAAGCCGGTGTCTGAAAGGAACCCCAAATCCACCTCCTTCCTAGCTGGGACACCCGTGCAATAACAAATATCAGCAAAGGTATCAAATCAAGAAAACAAATCATGAAAAATCGTCATTTGATCATCGACCCTGACAATTTTTCATCATCACGAAAATTCGTCATTGTTTTGATCATCGACCGTGACGCCTCCAGATTTAGTAGAAGACCACGTTTCCCGGATTCTTCATTGTTGTTATCGTATTCTCTACACATTTGTTATACTTCATACCTAGAATAGAATCATTCATTTTCTGTTATCGAAATCTTTAAACCCTAGTTTTCAGTTTTGATTATCAAAATCACTTATGATGATTTGATGAATCACTAATCTAGCTTAATCCATGTGTCAAATCTTTAAAAAATAAACCAACTTAATTAGGGATAAGTTTGATATTAGGTTAAGAGTTTTTTGAGATTACTTCAAATCGATCCCTATTTTGGCCTCTGGTGAAAACCCCCTTCAAATTCTGTAATCCCCCATGTATTTTTATAGGACAGTATATCATATTCCTTTAGTCCCTTTTTTTCCGTTCGCGTTAAAAATGTCAAAAAAAACTTGGAGATCAAGAAAATCGAATGTCCGTCCAAAATTGTTGTTATTATTTTTGACTATTTTGTTTCCTAATATTAGAAAAATATATATTTTGCAGTTCCTAAAAGTAAAATTTAAACCCGGTGCTCGAAAATAAAAAGTTTCCGCTCAAATAATAAATATTTTTGATAGGGGTGGGACTTGGGTTGGTTGGGCGGGTTGGAGGGTTTGGCCGAGCCATGCCCGTACTAAAAATTCTTTGCCCAGGTTGCCCATGGAACCCATGGAGGTGTGCCCACAACCCGCCCAACATGTATCTTGGGTTCCTCGAATTCCTCGGGTTGGCCCATGATGCGTGTTTAAAATCAATATTTTATGACAAATCTAGGTAACAATTAGATTTACTTACTTCATTTATACTAAAATTTTAAAGAATTTGTGATTCTAATTAATGCAATAATATAATATAAATTTTCTTTCTTAGATTAAAAAATAATATAAAAAATTATACTAAAAATAATAATAATAATACCACTAATAAAAATAATTATATAAATTATTTATAGTTCCATGGGTTCTTCGGGTTGCTTGGGTTAGAGATATGTGAACCCGTACTTGCCCAAGTTAGTTCGGGTTGGTAAAATATATGCCCATAGTTGCCCAAAATTTTAAAATACCTAACCCAACCCGCCCAGTTCGAGTTGGGCACGGGTTGGGTGGGTTGACCCAACCCAAGTCCCACCCCTAATTTTTGAGATGTCTGAAAATAACATTCAGGGTGTCAATTAGACGGGGGAGTATTAATGTATTATGTATGTTTAGTGATTTGATCGGAAGGATATCTACGAAGAATTATCTCAACATTGACAAAAACCGAATGATAGGAAAAGTACGATGCCATCTCTCTCACAACCCTCCCATTGAAAATCAAACGTATAGAAGTAGTAGAAAAAGACACCTACGGGGACCTCACTACGTTGGAATATTGCATAATTCCTACAGTTCAAATGGCACATCAGGTCATCAAGGACGATACTACTACAACCTTGGGTAATTACAACTCTAGCGACGACTTCTCAAAAGGTCATTCTCAGTGCAATTTTGCATAGTCCAATTTCTACTTTGTCTGCCAGTGACAAAACAGATTGAAAGAAAGACGTGTAGGATTTGTACAGTATGTTTACCATTGTAAGATTTCACCAGGTAACACACTGCGGCTTGTTGTTTGCATCTGTCATGTCATTTGTTAATGTAAAAGATAATTCCTTGATAAAACATCCCATATAACAAGCCTACTAATAAGGTCATCGTTTTGCTCAGAGTACACCGGAATACACATAATTTTTACCTTTGAGTTGGTATACGCCGCAAATAAATTGGTAACCTCCATTAGCAATTTTACAATATAATTTGGAAGGGGCACAGGGCCGTAGCAAATATTTTGGGGGCCCGAGGCGAACATACTGAAACGGGGTCTATACAAGCAAAAAAAGAAAAAATATCTGCTCTTGATTCTTGAAATTGAGGATAGAAAAACTAAACCCTGATGAAGAAAATAAAAAGACTGACATGAACCAGAAAAAATGAAGTAAATCGTCCAAGTTCTACTTTTAATTGTTTTTTTTTTGACTTTAATCTATTTGTCACAAGCTATTTACAAAGGAAGATTATTTTTGGGGGCCTCTTGCATTTGGGGGTCCTAGGCGGCTGCCTAGTTTGCCTAGGTCATGCTACGACCCTGAAGGGGCACTTCACTCGCACACAACATTTTCGTGGTCATTTGGTTAGGTGATAAGATTTCGGAGAAGGTAAGGAGTCTAAGGACTTAAAGATCCAACCCAACACATGGGGCAATCTCTCGTGATCTCATCGCATAAATGAGGGATAGGCAAGTAAGGGTGCATGTGCGTGGATCGGTCACGAGAATGTTATTCTGTACTTGCACATTAGTTGGTCATCTAGAAAAACTCCCTATTACAATCCATGTACCATGATCTACCGGTACTGTACTAATACGCATTTTATACCGGTATCTTACTGGGGCCCACCTTTGCAGTCGTGGAAGTACATAAATCGTTTAAGTCTGATGTACCGGTCTTTGATTAATAAAAGTCTTTCCATTGGTTTTGTTTCTTGCTTCATAATTTCATTTATCTTCCGCCATTTTTTTATCTCCATTTCTGTGTGTGGAGATAATAGAGAGATTCAAATGGCTGTAACATCCTTGTGTAATAACATAATCATATCAACTAATTCTTTTGATCGTAGACTTGGTTACTTACTCTCTAATTCTCAAATCTTCCACAAACAAACCTCTTATGGAGGAGCCAGAAACAGAAGATTTTCTTATTCTAGGGTTTACTCCAAATCTCATGTAAGAAGAAGCTCTATCCATCCATTTTTTACTTGTTTTTTGAGATTTTGTTTATCATTCTACATTTTCGTTTTCAGTTTTTACTGAAATTTTGCTGATTATTTTTCATTATTTCTCAGTTTTTACTGAAATTTTGCTGATTATTCTCCAATTTCTTTGATAAATGACTTCTTGGTTGAGATTTTTTTGTTGTCTAGAACTCTATTTTTTCAGTTTTTACTGAGTTGAAATTGTTATTTGCTTAAAATTGGAACAAGTTTCACCTAATTGGAGTGTATTAGAGTGAGATATGTACTAGGATTCCAATTTCTTTGATATATGACATCTAGAACAGTAGTTTCTTGAATTAAGCTTTTTTTTTAGTGGTAGCTGGAAAATGAACTCAAACAATTAGGGTATGGATAAGTTGTGATATGTTGAGATTGTTTGGTTTTGGTTATTTTTAGAGAAATGAGGGAAGGTCTGAATTGTGTGTGTTTTATGGATGGTTATATACAGGTAGAGGAGCTAAAACCACGAAAATGCTCTCCGATTCTAGAGAGTACATTACTGTCAAATGATAAGGTGTTGTCTACTGGTGACTGGAAGGTAGTTCCTGATATTTGGAGGTCTATAACAGAAAAGTATGGTGATCGGACAGCATTACTTGATCCTTATCATGATCCACCTTCAGAGATTACTTATAAACAGGTAAGAATTCTGTGTTGGCTGTTATGTTTTGAGTAATTTGTGACACTCTTTTTTGTAGATATGGCATATTCTTATGTGATGTTGGATCTGTAGTCGAGATGTATATGGGTGATCTAACATAAAGAGTGATATAACGACTGGTTTTTGGTTAGGGTGATCTATCCTCTTAGAGATGATCCCGGTTATAAGTTATTATCATTGTGAAGTTTCTAACATAAAGATTTACATGGACCTCCATTTCATCATTAGCTTTGACCCAACAGGAAACGTGATTGCAAGTTTTAGAATGGTGCGGTTTATTGATTTATTTGCACCCTTATAGAATCCCCAATGTGGTACAGTCTGTCTGGTACACTTTTCCTCATTCCAACAGAACAAAAATCTGTTAACTGACATTCCAACTTTTTGTATCTTCAGTTATGTTCATATTTATTCACTTTGACCCTATTGATGTAGATCGCTTTCACGTAGAATGACTGGGTATTCTAATCCTTTTCTTTCTACTGATAGCTGGAGCAGGACATATTGGACTTTTGTGAAGGACTACGAGTTGTGGGAGTAGAGCCAGATGAAAAGATTGCTCTCTTTGCTGACAATTCATGTCGATGGCTGATTGCTGACCAAGGTGCATTGTGTTCCTATTCTTTCTTCTGTTATATGAATTCTTCAATGCTAACACCGTCATGCCTGATTGTTCCTAATATTTGAGCCATACAGGGAGTATGACACAGTACATGGAAAAACTCTATTGACTGGGAAAAATATCAGTGCAAAACATGAGTTTCTTTTGTTTTTGTTAGTCCTAATTGGGGAATCATGGAAGCTTCGCTAGTTATTATTGTACACTTATCTTTAATCTTAATAGGAAGCTAATCTGAGGAAGTTAGAATGTTGGGGAGCTTTTACGTCTATTTTTATCATCTTACACATGATAGATTATTAGTACTATAGTTCACTGTCCAGGATGCAAGATGTGGCTGTTTTTGTATTCTCCGTCTTAGAATACGCGATGAAGACAGTTCTATACAAGAAACTTTATTTGTACCCAATTTTAATGTGTTGCATCCTATAATGTTGAATTGTGCTTACAACTGTTTAATGGCTGCGGTGATGGTCTTCAACTGTGTTTCATTGTTCACCTGGACAATCTTAAGTAGTTAAAAATGTCTAAATGATAATTAGGGAAACACAGAAAAAGTTTTAGTACTTAAGTTTTAAGGTCTGGAGTGTGTCCCACTCCGTTTTGTTGGACCACACCACTGGACTTGCCTTATGATTATGGTTATAATTGTAACAAAATGCGCTGTTATGTTGGTGTACCGGCTGTTCTGTTGTGATATCTGTTTCCTAGGTTCCTGCCTGTTGCACTCTTGGAAATGTGTTCAGTTTGCATCTTCACTTGCTTTCTTTGTTCCTTCCATCATATAAGCTGCATTAGAAAACTACTTTGATAGAATTGACAAACACCAAGGATCTCACATTATTATTTGTTTTATCTGTTGAAGCTACAGTTTGGTAACAGAGAAAGTTTATGTCTAAAATAAAAGATGTGAGATTTGCTTTGTTGTGTTTACTCTATATCTTGGCCCTTCATCAAAGTTTCTCTCTCAGGAGAGCTTGGTGGAGTAGCAGTGAGAATTTTACGATAGTAGAAAAAGCAATGGGAAAAATATTTCTGATTGCAGGGATTTTATTTTGTTACTTTTTGCCTCAATTCATATTATATTTATATACTAAACAGAACAAGACCATAAAGACTAGACACGTAATTTGTCTGTGCTAGTTGTTATATTGTTAACTGCTTGTTTTTTGGTGTGCCAAGTTAGTAAGACCCAGATCTTGTACTTAACATATATTTTGACCAGGCATCATGGCGACTGGGGCAATCAATGTTGTACGGGGGACAAGATCATCTGTTGAAGAGTTGTTGCAAATATACAGTCATTCTGACAGGTTAGAGAAAGAGCTTTTATTTATATGGTATATATACTATTCAGTTTGTGTAACAAAACATCATGGTGTGAGATGCTCATGAGTTGGCACGTGAGGCATAAAACTCCTCTTTCAGGGTTTTATGCTCGAGTATATCTTACTTTTTGATGTTTCAAATGTATGACATCCATTCTTGTTGGCATTTCAGTGTTGCACTTATCGTGGACAATGCAGAATTATGCAAGAGGATTTCAGAAACTTTCATCTCCAGAGCAGGTGTAAGATTTATTGTTCTTCTCTGGGGTGATAGATCAAGCTTAGGTAATGAAGCAGTAGAGGGGATTCCTGTGTACGACTACCAGGGAATTATAGATCTGGGTAAAGAAAGCCGTACAACTTCGCTTGATTCGGGTGAAAATGGTAAATTTACTCAGCACAGATGTTGTTAGCTTGAGATATGCCCCACTTTGTGTTTTCTCTGATAAGTTATGCATAGGCTTGTCCATTTTTTTCATTACCTACTCACATTTAGGAATTGGCATCCAAATTAATGGTGCATAGGTTGGACAATTTGTGGACAATTTGGTACGCAAAAAGTAAAATAAGGCACATTCAGCAGAAATGTTTTCCCCAGGAAGTCCTTTTCTACTAGTGGCATAGGCAAAGGCCAAGGGTACCATAACCTCTCTTTATAATGTGTCTAATTTGAAGATCCAACATACTGTGGTCATTAGCCATGATGAAAAATCATTGTAAATGGTAAAGACAGAATGGGTTTACTTTTTTATGTACTTTATAAGTTGGATGTCTAAGTGCAAATTGCAATTTGATGCAGGAAACTAGTAACATCACATGTAATGTTAATTGAATCCTTCTGCTGCAAGTCTTATAAAATGAAAGTGTTAGAGAAATACTTTGTTTGTCTCAGCAAGATATATGATAGTATGAAACAACCAAAGCATAAATTCCTATAGACATCTATGACTCCACGTTTCTTGATAGCAGTAGCCAGTAGCTTCCTCTCCATTGCAACTTGCTGGAGATCTTCAGATTTGCTTCTGATGAAAGTTTCAGTAAATTTTCTTTGTTCTTAGTAATTCACTTTCGGATTGCTTCTTAATCGATGGTTTGAAGTACATTCTAAAATTGGCCTGTAAATCTAAAATTTTCAAACATGCAACTTAGATAGCTATGTCTTTGATTCAAATTTTTTTCTTAATTTCCACTGCGTTCATCTTGTCTTCCTACAGTACATTTTGTTATGCGTTTTATATGTTTCACATTTTATATTGATGAGAGCGTAATTGTTCCCGGCTTATTGATGTAGGTGGCAAGAGATACACCTATGAAGCAATCAATTCTGATGACATTGCTACACTCGTATACACAAGTGGAACAACTGGCACACCGAAAGGTGTTATGCTCACACATCGGAACCTATTGCATCAGGTTTCACTATTTCTTTGTGTTGCATCTGTTCTTACTAGAATAGTTTCCTTCACTAATGGCTTGATGACTTTGATGCAGAATCACACATCTTTGTGTGGTTGTGGCTATATTTATGTGTATGTGTATAATCACTCGTATCATATTTTTCATTATGAACCTTACCGAGACTCTACTTGGTTGAAGCAGTGTTCTATTTTTCCAGCTGTTTTGTAGGATTTTGAAATTTCATATATCTAGGTCGAGCCATGGTATTTATTTGAATCAATATGTTGGCACTTTGAGAAGAATTTAGGGTTGTTAGTGCGTGAGATTCAATTGTTAGATGTGAATAATTCAAAAGATCCTGGTCAGGTTAAAATTTCAATGACGAGAATCATGCATTCGGTTTGCCTATAAGTTATTAGTTTATATTAGACCTGCAGATGGATGAATTACTCACTCATAATAGTTCAACATATTAATCTAGCCTGATGCATACCAGAGAAAAACTCCATCTCTTCACATGCTCCAAGTCACATGTTCAACCCCCAAATTACCTAAAGCCTGATGTTGAATGAGCTTAATTATGTAAATTTGCATTTAGTTTTTGCCAGTTTTGTTTGTTCGATTTCTGTTCAAGTTCCATTCTGGTATATATAGTAATAAGAGATTTCTATTGAACCTTGACTATGAATTCTCATAATATTCCTTTCCCACTTTATGTTAATTGTTCATTATGTTCTAATTGTTTTAGAAGAACATTAACTTATCTTTCAATTGTTTTATGAGTGTCTGTAGATCAAGAACTTGTGGGATATTGTGCCTGTGGGACCCGATGATAGATTTCTGAGCATGCTTCCACCGTGGCATGCATATGAGCGAGCTGCTGAGTATTTCACATTTACTTACGGGGCTGAGCAAGTGTACACAACTGTGAAAAATCTGAAGGTATGGTCTTCATATCATTCTTTGGAGTATTGTTAGAAGAAAAGCCTTGTTTTACATCAATTAGCAATTTAGGATTTGTACCTACTCAGAAAGGTGAAAAGGAGTAAAGATCTTAACTGCAGTCAGGTTCTTTATTGATCGATTCGCTTCGAGTTTTATATTTCATATTTGACTTCATAAATATTAGGTGGTAATTTTCTCTTATCCTAGGGGGTGTTGGTTTGGCAGTTTTCTTATCTTTGAAATCGATTATGTTGATAGGAAGACTTGCGACGTTATCAACCGCACTACCTAATTTCTGTTCCTTTGGTATATGAGACACTCTACAGGTACATTTACCTCTTGAATATTAAATGATTTCAGTGTACCATAGTTAGATGGAATGTATGTTTTTTTTCACTTTATCAAATAATTGATTGTTTGGATATTGGGACTGGGTTATGCACTAGCACGTGCATTAATTCAGTTCTGTGTGGACCATAACCTCTACATATGTTTAACCTTCAAGGTTATAACGTTTTAATATTTTATCTTTATCTTCCTTGAAAAGAAAACCCCATACATACACCTGTGCCCTTGCACTGTTAAGGGCTCCATTACCTAATGCAATTTTGTTGCCTTATCATATGAATATAAGTTTGATTATATTGGAGTGATTTCTATTCTTTGCATGCTTGAGAAGTCGAACCTTAGATACAACTTAGGAAGAAGGGGAGGGATGCAGATTTAAAACAAAACTAGTTTATATTGACAATCAATATGTGGAGAGAGAGATCTGAAAACCAACTTGCAAAAGTATCTTTTCATCAAGAAATGTTAGGAAAACACCATCTGTGTGCACTCTAGAATTTCCTGGTGTTGGTTTTGTCACTCTTCTCGTTGCTCTTGTTTGCATTTGCTCTGGATTTTCTTATCCATTACTCTCATTATC
Organism: Papaver nudicaule; assembly: GCA_023529015.1. Classification (NCBI taxonomy): domain Eukaryota; kingdom Viridiplantae; phylum Streptophyta; class Magnoliopsida; order Ranunculales; family Papaveraceae; genus Papaver; species Papaver nudicaule. Next base: position 15,776 of record JAJJMA010330418.1, read on the forward strand.
TTCGTATTTAGTTTACTAGGAAAATATCTCTTTCTAGAAGTTGGCTTTCTAATGAGTACTGAAAGAATCTGAATGACCAATTTTGAGAATCTGAAAGACCAATTTTGTCTAGTTCACTTTTAAGAATCTGAAAGACCAATTTTGAGTACTGAACTGAACACTATATAGGTTTCTATAACTATCAGGATCAGTGACAGAGTGGTAGTAGTCATTATAACTTCTGAGACCAGTAACAAAAGATGTATTATGAGCATAACTTTCTATTGGACATTCAAAATTGTAGAATCAGTGAGTCTCATGTTCGACCATGAACCTTTTACAGATATTGCTTGGTTTACGAGTCCCGTACTGCAAGGTATGGGGTTGTTCCTCAAATGTTCTTCTTACAGTCTTTCATTTCTCCGCTGCAGTGGAATCCAGAGACAGATTTCTACAAGCTCAACCGTTCGAAAGCTAATTGCACTTACTTTACTTAAGATTAGTATGATGTACATGGAGGCAAAGCGAATATACGAGGTTTGTAACTTGAATTTTTGATTCGCCTTATGAGTAACATATTACAGTGCAACTTATTAAGGAAAATTAGTTGGAGAAGTATGTTTCATTTCTATTGTAGAAGTTGGACTCAGGTTTAGTACTGCAAGTTTTAGCTAACTGTGCTATTGTACAGCAAGCTGATTAAGTTAAAGCTTCGAAGTTGCAGTCTAATTTGTTGCATCAAGTGACTTATGTTCCATTTTCAGGGGAAGTTTCTCACAAAAAATCAAAAGCCACAGCCACTCTTTATCTCAATGTTGGACCTGTTGTGGGCAAGGATTACAGCTGCAGTTTTGTGGCCATTGCATATGTTGGGGAAGAAACTTGTCTATAGTAAAATTCAATCAGCAATAGGAATCTCAAAGGTATTGCTACTATTTATAATCCATTCAAAATGTTGCTAGCTAGTAGCATGACTAATAAGCCTTTTACACACTGTAGGCTGGAATAAGCGGTGGTGGAAGCCTGTCCTTGCATATTGACAGATTTTTTGAGGTCAGATGATTCTTCCATTTATCACATTGGATCCGTCAGAAGTTTGTTTATGTTTTACTCAAATATCTACATTTATAGGCAATTGGCGTGCAAATACAAAACGGTTATGGTTTAACAGAATCTTCTCCAGTTATAGCTGCTCGAAAGCCTGGCTGCAACGTAAGCAATTTTTTATTTTTTTAGATAATTTGGGGTTTCAGTTATAACTGAACAATATTGTTTTCATGAATTACTTGAACATTTTTATGAGCTTGAGCTTGTTATGTTATATTGTTTCACGTTGGCTTCCTTTCTCCCTTCATGTTTTTAAGTTTGTTGATTTTGTTCATTAACACATGGCTAGAATGGATTTCGTTTGACTTACTGCTGTAGATTTACCTTTTGAAGGTAGGTTCTCGGCTCTGTTGGGCACCCTCTGGAACATACAGAAATCAAAGTAGTAGACCTGGAAACTGGTGAAGATCTCCCAGCTGGTTCTAAAGGAATTGTCAAAGCTAGAGGACCACAAGTGATGAAGGGTTACTACAAGGTAAATTTAATTTTTCATACTACAACTAGTCAGAGGTTCTTAGTTTTTACATATTGGTATCTAAATGTGCTTCATTATTTTGTTTATTGAGTTAGAACCCATCTGCTACAAAAGAGGTCGTGAGTGAAGATGGCTGGCTCAGTACCGGTGACATAGGTTGGATTGCTCCCAACCATTCAATAGGACGAAGCAGTAATTGTGGAGGAGTGGTTGTTCTTGAAGGACGTGCTAAGGATACTATAGTTCTTACGACAGGTAATTGTTGAAGCACCAAACTACTTGAGAAGTTGGTCAGTTTTACTCTCTATCATTAATAAAATCAATTTTATTACGAAGTTAAGTAAGAAATGAGGGATAAAAAGACTCAGCTGATTATTATGTGATGAATATTAGGTGAAAATGTTGAACCATCAGAACTTGAGGAAGCTGCCATGCGGAGTAAACTCATTCAGCAAATTGTTGTCATTGGCCAGGTAAATGTTATGAATCTCTTGTGTCAAAATCTATTTTCCATCGTCAAGCTTTCGAGTTTTACTGGATGAATCTTTAGTTGTGTCCAATTCGTTAGGCTTTCCTTGAAGAAATACATGTCTACCATCTTCTTATTTGTAAAGTGGGTACTATAATTTATGATTTACCTACAGGATCAAAGGCGACTCGGAGCCTTAATAGTTCCCAATAAAGAAGAGCTTTCAGCAGCAGCAAAGAGTCTATCGGTTCTAGATGATGGTGCCCCTGAACTCAGTAAAGCGATAACAACTAACCTTTTGCAAGAGGAATTGAGAACATGGTAAATCTCCATCTTTAGCTTGTTACTGAGCATCACTTGTAACATCGAACCATGTTAAATGCACGGAAATCTGAAACTCATATCCATGAAAATTGTCTAATATTTTCTTACTTGACTATTGATTTACAAAAAGAAAATCTTACTTGATGTGTGCTTTGTTGTAATGTTTTATATTGTTTTGCCTTACTATGGAATCGACTACAAATCAGGCATACCGTGTAAAAGACATTCCCATTATACTCAATTTCAACGTTCTCACATGTCCTATATTGTAGCTGTACAGAAACAAATTCTTCTGATAGAATAGAACTATAAAGTCTAATATAGTGACAGGATAAATTTGTTTTTCATATCTGTACATGATTTCTCTTTAGTTTTTGCGTAAATATTAATCTGTATCCAGAAGATTCTTGAGAACCCTGAAGATCCAACATATATATCAAAATATTAATTGTATGTTTTTTTTTTTTTCACCAGTAATAATAATATCATATTAATCCTTCGATTTTTTTTTTGTTAGAGAGGTTATATTATGTCCTTCGAGACAAAGGCTAGCCAATCCTAGTCTTGTTTGCTTTCTTCTCATGATCATTTTCATTATGGAAACCAACCTCACTGGGTTACGTAATGCAGAACAGGAGGAAAACGGAGTTTAACAGTTTTTCTCTTTTGTGCAGGACTTCGGGATGCTCATTCCAGATCGGACCAATACTAGTCTTAGATGAACCTTTTACGGTAAACTTATCTCACTTTCTTCATGCCCTCCTTTCTCTGTGTTAGATTTCACCATCAACAAGGGTCAAGTAGATAACATACTTATTGTGGAAACATCCAAAAGACTAAAACCATCAATAGGATGGTGGAGTTTGACTGGTTATGTCAGCACCAATCCCCAGTGTCCTAAGCTTAAATTGGGGCAACATATGATAGTTTAACGTATTTGTATCTAACGGTTTACTGCAGATTGACGGAGGTTTGATGACACCAACCATGAAAATAAGGAGAGATAAAGTTGTAGCTAAATACACAGATGAAATC
>JAJJMA010330438.1:0-14697 GCA_023529015.1 Papaver nudicaule
TGGATTCCGCTGGAAGTACTGGGCTGAGCCAGAACTTAGACGTGTGCACGTCCTCAGCTGTGATCCATGGACTCTTTGCTCAAGAGTACTCCTTTAGATTCATCCATATCCAACTAACAGTTTGCAATCAAACCATTGCAATGGATACATGGCACTGAATCTATCTCATTCATTCTTGTACTCACAGTATTTGTGGGATCAAACACTGGTCATGACACAAGGCCACGTTACACAAGAATACGATCTCAATCGCTATTATCACTACTAAAGTAGTCGACTATATTTCGAAAGAATAGATGAAGTAGAATAGAAGAATATCCATAAAGTCATAACTCCTACTAACCTTTTGTCGATGAAGAATAATTGATGTCTTCTTTGTCTTCACAGTCTTCGTCTTCAAGGTCTCTACTACTTTGTCTATATCCCAATTCGGAAATCTAAACTCTAGTAGGCTAAATCAAGAATTGAGTTTTGACACCTAAAACTGACAACTAGCTTGACATACCAACGCTAGTGGGTTTGATCGGACAATGCCCTAACAAGGTTTAATCTTCCAAATTCTCAGAGAATTTCGGTCAACCATCCCCTTTAGGAAAAAACATAAGGTTACTCCTTCCTAGTGGTTGTAAGACTAAGAATCAAAGGTAAAACATTTTATCCAGCGGAGTCCAACATTGTATCCTACGAGGTTCCTCCTTATCAAAATCATCTCCCCTTAGCCATAAGAGTCAGAAGCATGGATTTTGATAGTTCTTCGTGAACTTCTTTACCCGAACGGGTGTTATGGCTAAAAAAAGAAAGTTCACGATTTATGCAATACGTTCACAAAGATAATCCTTATAGAAAGAAATTTAGGTATCACATTCAAACTAAAAACTCAAAAAAAAAAAAAAACACTTAGGCAATATAGCCTACACATACGAAGCAAAATTTTGTTGCTTTTATCTAGATGATGCAAAGAAGAAAATTATTCTTCAGTTACCTCCTTTTATGATTCTTCATAGATAGTCCAGTCTCGTTCAATAGAAGCTACCCTTGAGGTGAGGTTAATGATAATATAGGTGAGTTTTTCAAACTCCATGCTTAAACTTTGAACGTGTTCAAGAACAACGTCAAGTTTCATGTCAGACACCTTTCTTTGTTCTTCAGAAATACAAGGAATTGAGCATTGAGCTAACATTTATTTGTTCCCTGATGATAAACTAGATTCACTGTCTGAAGATTCAAGACGAATCTTTTTACAGGAAGGTAGAACCACAGTCCATGTATTGTCATTCATATTGTAGTTTCAATTCTTATGGAGAATAGAATTACTACTTTGATATAGACTGATAGAATATATCTTCCTACTTTTTACCTTATAAAGGTCAGACACAGAGTTTAAGTTTTTAAAGGGATATAATGTCGTTCATGAAAAAATAGCGCGAACGACTTTAACTGAGTAGTTTTTGTCAAGGTAAAAAAGACAATTTAGCATAGTGTGACCCCAAGGGTACATCTCATAAGACAATTTTTTACCTGAAAAACTAAGTTTGAAAATGTCAACAATATGATATTAAGAGCATGTGTTCCTTTTGGCTTGCTCACAGATATTCCCATGGATCCTGGTCTCGACTCTTGCCTTAGGAGCTAGAGGCAGGGAGAATTCTATAAGTATCACAAAACGAGTTGACATCCACATCAATTCATTACATTTTGGACTCTAATTTATGATGTGATAGCACCATTGAATATATAATTCTTTGTTTCGGCTCACTGCAATTCAGGAGGCGTATGGTAGGTGATGTAAGACAATTATGATAACGACATTGGAAATCATAAACCATCAGGACAATTGATCACATAATCCTTTGAGCGTGGACACATCTCTTCTGGAGATCATTGCTCAACAATTCAGAGATGATAGATTATTGTCTTATCGAGTAATAGGTAATATTTATTTATGCAAAGTCTTAAAACATATTTTAAACAGAACCCTATTTTAGACCTTTTCTCGCTACAAGGATTAACAATAGCGAGAGTCCTGTCTCTTTTTACTGAGAAGGGGACAATGAAGTCCGGTCTATAGGACTTCGTGACTTTCTTCTCTTCTTTTTAGATGAGGTCCACGAACTGCTAGAAGAACACATACGTGGAATATCAGTCTTTGGAATCATGTCTGATAGATTCGTCTCCATTGAGTGAATGATTTTACTGCAATTAGAAAGAGACTTGTTAATATTTTTGCGAATGCCAGAGTTGATAGGTTTATTGTCTTCAATGGTCTGTATGACAAGCCTTTTCTCAACCCATTTCTTTACAGTCTTGGGTGGTGAGCTCTTTCGAGCTGGCTTTTTAACAGAAGCATTAATTGTGGATCGAGATTCAAGATCACGAGGAGGTCTCATATGAGACAACTTCTTTGGTGAAGTTCTACAATTATTCACATTGTTACACTCATTGGGAACAACTTTTGAAGTAGACAAGCTGTCTAATCTGTTCCTGGGAATTAAGTTATCTTCCCTCAATTGTTGAGTTTCAGCATTATGAAGATACATTATTCTAGAAACTGAGTGTCTTTCAGAGTTTTGAATACGAGATTCAAGGTTTAACAGTTCAAGTTTAAACTGTTCCCTATCTGCTTTAAGTTCAAGTCGTTCTTTTTCAAGATCTTTTTGAACCAGAGTGAGTTTCTCTGTCAAGAGACAATTTTGCTTATCCTGATAGATGTTATCATGTTGAGCACTTAGGGACAAGCAAGTTGAGTGCACACACAGATCCTTGTGTGAAGGAGAAAACCTCAAATACTCTTCTTCATGACAGTCAAGAGTTGCCTTGAAGGCTTTCATTTTATCACAGTAATCTTTGTTTGGTCAATCTGGAGAGATATGACCATAATCAAGACATTTGTAACACTGTGGTAATTCTTCTGTATTTTCTCAATTTTGTTTCTTGTTGGGAGGAGAGAAAGTTCGTGAGCCCTTTTTCTTCCTTAGCAACAATTTTTTTACCGAATGGGTAAATAGTGAGAATACAGAGTTAAAATCCTCATCATCACAATCAGAACTAGGTGTTTTATCAAGAGGTGTCTCAGGGGTTTGAGCTTTTAAGGATATGACCTTACTTTGATGATCGTAATCAGAAACCAAATCACCTCTTGATATGTCATATCCGTGTTTTTCTTGGATGACATGTTTTTTTGAATCATATCTGGGAGGAAGAGACCTTAGAATTTTTCGCACAATATCTCTTTCTTCAATAATTTTACCCAGTGATAGCGAGGCATTCACAATTTCAGAGAGTTTGTGTTCAAACTCTGTCAAGGTGTCTTCATCAGACATTCGGAGATTTTCCCAGTCAGTCATTAGATTCTGAAGTCTGGCTCTTTCTCCGCAGTATTACCTTCGTATACTGTCTTCAAAATATCCCAAGCATTCACATGTTTCCACATGATGATGTAAATTGGGAGTTATGGCATGAATGATAGCATTAAACGCATCAGCGTCTATCTTTGCTTTAGCTCTGTCGTTATCGTCATACTCGTTCGGTTTCTTATGACGAGTGACAGCAGCATCACCTTCTCTTTCAACAAGAGTAGGTGGTGTGTATCCATCAATCACGTAGACCCAACTGTCAAAGTCTCGAGATTGTAGAAACGACCGCATAACAGATTTCCACCATATATAGTTTGTGCCATCAAAAACTGGTGGAACATGAACATTAGAAGAATGTGTGTTCATAGTTCACGAAAGCGTCAAACACAGACAGTTACGTCTTTCAAGGTGTTTGCCGGCTCTGATACCAACTGAAAAAGAGGGGATACCGAGATATACCACCAACTTTTAGTTTTCGTGAACCTAGTTGATTTAGGTTGTTTGAACGATCTCACAAATCAATAGTCAAACAACAACCCAGATATAGTTCAGAGAACCGAACCCTAACAAGAACGAGTTCTTGTAGATCTCAATAGAGATGGATTCACTCAAGGGTATGAATCTACAAACTTGCAATTACTTCAATTATATAAATCAGAGATAATATAATGCGGAAGGGAAAAGTAATGCAAGACACCAGAATTTTGTTAACAAGGATACAGCAAACCAGCAGAAAAACCCCGGGACCTCGTCCATATGTTAACACCTTCAGTATTAAGCAAATACATACGCTATCCTACTCTCAGACTTCGGATTGAAATGTATCGAGACTGAATTAACCCTACAAGCAATTCAGCTACCAATGTGCTCCTACGTCTCTTGGCTCCCGCAGAAACCTACGTACTTGATTCCCCTATCTGACGTCCTTTACAGGCCTAGGAGTTTTTCCACTTCCTTTCGTGAAGACTAGCTAGCGCTACCCTGCCTCTAATAGGACGCTTAAAAGTACTCTATTAAAAAAAATACGATTGTGATTTCCTTTAGACTTAAAGTCAAGGTTAATGGAAATCGGTTTTACAGAATAGGGCTAAATGATCTAGCCTAAACAGTTTTACCTCCTAATGCTTGACGAACTTAGTATAAAACCCAGTTCGTGAATTTGCGTTACGGAACTTGTGGGTCTTATGATACGAGATCTGCCGTACAAAGTTTATATCAAATCTTGGTCCTTATAAGATTGAAATAATTCAATCGACCCAAGATACAGGATCAAGAATTTTACTTCCGACCTGTGCTTGAGTGAGGCTCAAGCAAGTTTCCGAACTTAGAAAATTTCATAGGCTTGTATTGAGGTCCAACTCAATCTTCTTCTAACCCGTTGGCATAAGCCTAAAGGTTGTGAGAAGAATTGCCTTGATCAAAGAAGGATGGCAATGGCTAAAAAAGTTTGGCCATGCTAAGGAGTCCATAAGTATACGAACTCAAAGAAAATTGTGGACATGTGTTCCATGGGCCATATTGTGAAAGCTTACAAGAGTCTGTTCACAATAGGCAAGAACGTCAACACATGAACGCGTACATGAACGCTTATGCTGTTGATAGGTTCTTTCCATGGTTTATATGTATGCGTACTAGTTCGCGTACATAGAGCAAATTGTTGAGTTCAGGAATTTCCTGAGTTCTCATGTACGTGTACATGTTCATGTACATACAAAATGCTTAAACTCAATTAGAAAAGTTGAACACGTATATGAATGCGTGTGTTGTTCAGAAAATCTAAGAACTAACTCAATATTCCACATTATACTTGAGCATTGGTCATGTAATGACTTAAATGCTTAAGAGAACTAATCTTTATAATCCTTCGGATCACATAAACAACATCATAGACTATTTTCATGATAGAATGGTAAATACGAAACTTAAAAGGAAAACCTTTCTAACCTTTAGTGAGGACGATATGTTTTATCAAGTATGTAAGCTCCGGTCTTCATCTTCAATGGTCTTCGTCTCGAATACCTAAATTTATCCTAGTCCGAGTTGTAGAGTAGACTTATCAAGGATTGTGTTTTGTCATCTAAACTTGACAACTGACTTGAGATAGCAACATCAGTGGGTTCAACCGAGCAATGCTCTAACACCTATAGATCCAACAGCTTCAATCAAACTTGCTTTCAATGATACTCAAATGATTGACGGAGCTTCTTCGGCGGTTTTCGGTTCTGGTGAACTCAAAACCCATATATCTCACTATGTTTCTTATGTTATAGGTTATTTTGTGAGTAAGAAACCATATTTTCCGGTTGTGAAAGATAACTTAATATCTCAGTGGAAAAACAAGGGAGATTTTTCCATGAACATTTATGGGCAACAAGCTTTCGTTTTCAATTTTTTGTTAGACGAAGACAAACATAGAGTACTAGAATTAAGCCTTGTTTATGTTGAAGGCGTTATTTCTTATTCATCCATGGTATCCTTTCCTTGAGCAAAACATTGGTGCTCTTTCTTTTTGTTCCTATTTGGATGAACCTCACTGGAGTTCCATTTCATCTTTGGAATGATTTAGGTTTTTCTAGAATTGTCAGTATTGTTGGCAAACCAATAATGACTGACGCTCAAACTGCATTGAAAACAAGAATGTCGTACTCAAGAATCTGTGTTGAAATAGATGAAAATTGCAAATTTCCTTCAGTACTTCCCTTCTGTATAGATAAAATGAAATATGAAGCAAAAGTTGAATATCCGTGGAAACCTAAGACTTGTTCTATTTTCAAGAGGTTTGGTCATTCTAGTACAAAGTGCAGGTTGAATCCAATTTCTAATCTTGAGAAATTGTGGGTTCCTAAAGTGCCAGCTACAAATGACAAGGTTGATGTTTCTCAAGGTTTGGATCATCCTCGTGCAATTTAAGGACAATTGCAACTTGTGGAGAAGACGAGTAAAAGTAGTATTCAACCTGCTGAGCTTCTTAGGACTTATGCTAAAAGGGCCAGGAAATCAAGTAAAAAGAATGATATAACTAAGACAATGGATACAAGTCTTTTGAATCCTTTTGAGGTTGTTTTCCAAGATAAAGAACTTCAGGAACAAGGTTTATTAAGGGGCTCAAATTATTTAGTAGAAGAAGAAAGTAGTGAATCTAGGGCTGCTAAAGATTCGGTTGTGACTATAGGGAATGACAAAATTATTCAAGTACAAGAGCTATAATTGAAGGGCTTGGAAAATATGATCAAGTCTATTTGAGTGTGACTGAATCTTTGATGGATGAATCAATAGAGTCAGAAGATGAAGGAGAAAAGGCTGAAAAGTTGAAGCCATTAAAAGAAGTTTCTAAATTCAAACCAATGGGCAAAGATTAGAACATTAACAAACTACAGTAAAACTTCGATAAATTAATAACTTCGCTAAGTTAATAATTTTTGCCGGTCCCGACTTGGGCCAGTCTACTAAATTAATAACCCCGCTAAATTTATAAAATAATAAAAAATTTAAGTATCCAATAAGGCCCAACTGATATATAAATTAATAATCATAATAATGATGTTACATTTTATGGCTCCTTATTAAAATAAGATTCCAAAGTTGTTTGTTTCTTGTTCACATTTATACAACATTAGATTCCAAAGTCATTTGTTACCGCAACATTAGATTCCAAAGAATCTCTCATTGGTTACCGCAACATTTCCATTAGCAGTATTACCTAAAGATATAGCAAAATTTAAGAAAAACTAAAAAACAGTGTGATGAATTTTGGGCTCCTCGGCGTTTTTCGGGCTCTGAGATCGGCGATTAATGAGTTGACTTGGGTTTTAAACAAAATTTGAATATTTTCCTTCGAACAAACAATTCTTGTTTCTAATCATGCTAGCTTGATTTTTTTTCCTTGCAGTTATACTTGATTGTCAATGGAGAGCTTTCAGTATTGGACCTTTGTTATAAGTATGTTCCTTTTTTTTCTCCTGATTGTATGGTTACACAAAGCAGTATTGCTACCCATCTCTTCTATGATGGTTCCTCAAAGTATATTAAGTATCAAGTTCATTGTCATGTTCCACATCATGTATGTGATGCCATAAAAACCCATCTGATCCAAGATCCCAACACCTTGCAGTTACCATAAATTCAAACATGCACAATTCTGCCTTTTTACCGAAGTATTAGGAATTCAAAACCTCTCCCGACATTTTTCACGAGAGAATGCTCATGTAGGTTAATCATATCCTTTTTTCCTCTTTTAAAATATACTCGACTATATTTAAGGAACCAAAAATATTCCAATAGGGATATATTTAGTTAAATCATCGACCATCATCTTTTCTACAACCCTGGATTTCGGTGTCCATTGAATATTCGCACAGAATCTACTACCCTTTCCAACAGAACCCTTGTTACTACTAATCTATCCCATAGTATACTAACTGTTAAAAGAGTGGTTTTTAAGGTGTAATCTCGGACAAGATGACCCTCGTTCTAAGCACAACGTACGAACAGTATAAGATGCCATTAGAAGTCATCGTGGTCAATCTTATGAAATGAAGATAATAACTGAAACAAGTTCAACCTGGGTAAACTAAACTGAACCTTGATAGAAAGTAAGATAAGTACAACTAGGTTATCAATAAACACAAAGAAATAACGAGGTGCGGCACCAGAGTGCTTTACGTCCTCGGGTAAAAGGTGATTCAATGTTATTAAGATGATAATACAATACAAATAATGCTTTCTCAGTATTCAAACTATTTGGTCACTTCTGATCCTTAAGAGATAAAGGTTTTATGAGCAAACGAAGATATTGCTACACATATGAAATTACTCTAAACCTCTATCTCTAAGAATTCTGCAACACCCTTCTCTGTTGAGAGTAGGGGTATTTATAGTACTTCGAGTGAGGGGGCCTTTTGTTATCCTTGGTTACTTTAACTCTTCGATGTATCCTGCTGAGATCAATGTAACTGTATAAAATCCTGATGGTTAGATCTTATACAGTACACCCAAATATCATACACCAACACACACATGATCATTCCTAGACATACATCTAACAAGTAACATGAGAAATCTTAAAGAGATAAGGGTTAGAGATACTTGACAAGATGTTTTACTTGGTTCGCCGTCATAAGCAAGGACTACATACAAGGATTATCACTAGTATAAGCATGATTACAACTCTCAATTACCTTGCCAATCTTCTAAGTATAGTCTCTCAACAAGAACCCTAATTTCAGCCTTGGGCTATAGAGAGCAAGTATGATACTTTTCCTCTCTCTAGACCAATCCGAAATGTATCCAACCCCTTTTTCCGTAGGTTCACTCGCTATTTATAGACCTTTTACATGGTGGAATACAACTAATACAAACAACTCAATACTGACACTATTCTGTCTTGACTCGCCGACACACACGTCTCGGCGACCTAGGCCTTACTTTATCAACATAAACGATAGAATCTTTTAGTAGATAAGAACGATGACGCGCCCTCCACTGAGTCAAATAGTCAACCTGACAATATATCCATTCTGACTTCTCTTAATTGCCCACCTACTTCTTAACTACCCATCGGTGACGTGTTTCCTTTCGCTGACCAACCTCGCTCTACACTTCTCATGTACTCGTCGTACTATGCTTGTATGTCGCTGGTATCGCTTACTCGTTGATCCCCTACATCTCTGCCATACCTTCTGGCATGTCTTCTCTTCTCAGATGCTTTATATCGCCGAGGTATTTTCTACCCTCACAATCAATCTTCGTTCACCGCCATTTAGACCAATCCCTTTACTCCACCTTATCCCCGAGGATCCTCTTTGCTATCCTGGGGTACTTCGATTTTATGATGCTTTGAGGGCAGATCATCAAACTTTGATCACCGTTTTCGTTGTCCACTCCTAGGACGACACTTCTTTGTAGGGTTTGTTTTTGTTGTGGCAATTCCTTCATATATCTAAAGTCTTGATACTTATCTTCTTTGGTTTTCGTGCACCGTTTCTCAGCCCGATCGTTAGTCAACACGTGTTTTTACTCTTCTGTCGAAGTATATAGTGTTGAGGTGACTATTGCAACACGCGCATGCTATGCCTATGTCTACCGGGGCTATAATCATCCTAACCCTCCATTCTCGGCATGCCTCATAATGAGATAAATTCTTTTGGGGATGGTTCCGTACTTCGTCTTCTTCTTGTTATCATGCCCCGGGATCTTAGATTGGAGCCACATGTCCATAGAGAATTATGTATTAACAGTTTGCCTATTTTCTTGAGGGTTGTTGAAGGATCCTTAAGAAATATAATCTTTTCATGTTGCTTCCTGCGTACCTTGGGTTGCTGATTAGGCTTCTTCGTGAAGTAATATGATTTCTTTTGAGGATTCACTCTGTAGTGGGCGGTGCGGTTCGCCTAGGTAGTCATGCCTCATGACCTTTGCGATGATTTGTTATGATAGTTTTGCTAGCTTTGTGTGGATAACTATACTTTAGTGATTGTGCTATCTTTGATAGAGATGTGGGATTCGTTTTGAGTGGTTACCTTCACTTTAACCTGCTTGGTGCTTGTTTTTTAAGAGATGAAGTGTGGCGATTTTTTTGTTATGCGCTGTTAGTTTTTCACTTCCTTGACATTGGGTTGCTCGGAGCGAACATTTATTTCTTTTTATTTTCGTGATCTTGTCCATGTTGGTAAGTGTTTTTACCTTGTTCGTGCCGGTAAGTGTGTTTACCTTGTTCGTGTCGGTAAGTGTGTTTACCTTGAATGAAAGTCTTTTAACTTTCTTTTTCCGATATTGCGACCTTCTTGGACTAAGCATTGTTTGTCGACCACCCTTGTCCAGAGGGAATCTAGGATATTAGTCCGGCAAATAGGCTTTCCCGTAGTATGCAACGTATGAGTATCTCTATCATCGGGATTCTTACTTTCCGCCTCGTATCCATGTACGTGGATCCTAGAGATGACCTGTGATCATCAGGTATGCTTCTGTCAGTGGCACTTGTTCTATTGCGCTTAGGCTGCTGGCAATTTTTCTGTTGCGCTTACTTCGCTGTAACTTTGAGACTTGTAACTTTCCAAAAGATTTTATTGATAAACGAGGGGATTGTATTCCTTCTCCAGAGATGGAAACAATGTAAACATATGTGTTGAACTTTTTTGCTAGTTCCTTGTGCTTTTCCTTCTCCTAAGGGCAATACTTCTTTCAAATATATCGTTTTCCACATAACCTGAGATGTTAACTTCGAGTAGGTCAGCTTCTTGGACTTTATAGGTCTTTGTGGTGTTCTACTTATGTGTAAGAGCAAAAATCTTTCCATTGAGTGGCTACTTGTGTGGTTGATGTATTATTTGCCCCTCTTTGCTTTCTGAAGCTGATTTCTTGAAGCTTTTTAGAAAAGCAAAGGTATGTATGTTGTAATGAGAAACTTTATTCTCTTCATGGATGTGATGGGATATCCATGGCCACTGGTTCTTCTTTGGTCGATCGAAAGGTGTCTTTATCGTCGCTTCGTTTGTCTTTCCTGGCTTTGCTGGTGCACGCTCCATCGTCATTTACCTTTGGTGTTGGCGCAACAGTGGTTGAATTCTATTTTTGGATTTTGTTGATTAGATACTCGTAGCTTGCGTTGCTTTTCCGAACACATTGTGAGGGAATATGCCCCTTGTGGTATGATTCCTTGGGCCCACCTCTCCAGATGTGGATTTTGGTTAGACTTCATTTATTCCCTTAGTTGATGAACGGTTGTCCCTTTTCATATATTTGAGTGCATCGTTGTGAGATTGAGCATCCTATTTCTCGTGCTTCGGAGTTTGAATATCCGTCTTCGTATGAGCCTTCTATTTGCTCGTGAGAGCTATGTTTCGTCGATTTTTCTTAATGATAGGACCTTCGTTTGATGGGTTTGACTTCATTTGTGATAAGGACCTCGTCGTGGAAAGCACTTCGTCTTGCTTCGAGGAGCGAGTTATTATCCGGGGAATGGATTTCACTCTGAGATGATAACTTCGTTTGAGGAAGGCCTCGTCATGGAGAGAGATTCGTCTTGTTTCTAAGAGCGAACTATTATCCGGGGAATGACTTTCACTATGAGATGAGAACTTCATTTGAGGAAGGCCTCGTCGTGGAGAGGGCTTCGTCTTGCTTCGAAGAGCGATCGATTATCCAGGTAATGGCTTTCACTCTGAGATGATAACTTCGTTTAAGGAAGGCCTCGTCGTGGAGAGGGCTTCGTCTTGCTTCGAAGAACGAAATATTACCCGGGGATGACTTTCACTCCTAAATGATAACTTCGTTTGATAAAGGCCTCGCCGTGGAGAGGGCTTCGTCTTTCTTTGAGGAGCGGATTTCGTCATTGTCTATTCCTCCGTTCGTGTTCCCGGTTTTTGCACCTTATAGACTTTGCACCCGATGTTGGTTCTTTTCATTTGTACGAGTTGTAAGTTTTTTTTTTTTTTTAAACAGAATTTTATTAATAAAAATAAAAGAGTTGTACAAGAAATGGCCTCAGGCCCAAAGCTAAAGACCAAAACTAAAAACCAATAGGCATGCAAGCCCATTACAGAAAATAGAAATAGTAGTAGAACAAAAGGTAAAAGAAAACATTTCAGAAAAAGAAATCTGAAACTGAAACATGGAAATGTTCTTCAAGGGAATCTGTAATAAGTAGTATCAGGCATTTCCAATCTCTTCAAATGAGGAGGTCTGGTTGTGAAACTCCTTACTTGTCCTCTCTGTAAACCCACAACTTTTTTGGCAAAGCAATCAGCTGCAAAGTTAACTTCTCTGTACACATGTTTCATGTGAATGGAATACAACTTTGAGCAAATTCTTCTCCATCTGGCAATAAAACTCCATGGAATTTTCTGACTTTGAAATGCTAATACAACAGCCTTAGAATCAGTCTGCAAGATGATCCTATAGTGTTGATTCTGAAATGCCCACTCCAGAGCTCTGATGACTGCCATAGTTTCTGTTATAAAATTTGAAGCATTTCCCAAACCACCTTCCTCAGCAAATACAAAATCACCCTGATGATTTCTGGCTAAGAAACCATAACCTGCTAGGTCAGGATTACCCTTTGATGCACCATCACAGCATAACAACATAAACCCCTCATCAGGCAATTGAAAGAAACAAGCAATAGGCATCAAATTCTTCACTTTCCTCAGATTGATGCCAAAAAAAGATAAGATCTGTTTGTCATATGCAGAATCCCACATGAGACCCTTAAGTCTAATTTGACACATCTGTACCTTCTGCAATATACTTATAATTGTTTTGTTGTAATCAGGAGCAAAATTATCATAAAAAAATTTGTTTCTAATGTGCCAAAGTTCTGTCATTACTGTGAAGGATATAATGTGCCATATTTCTTTAATCACTGGACTTTTTCTTCTGCAAATACTTAGAATATCATCAAAACAAGAAGGAGGATTAAAAGAGAATATACCTCCAACCCAACTCCAAATCTGCTGACTGAAGGGACAACTCCAAAGAATATGATCAAGAGAATCCTCATCATTATGGCAAATGTAGCATCTTGAGGCAAAATGAAAACCCCTCTTTCTTAAAATATCTTCAGTGGAACAGACTTTCCTCACAATTTTCCAGACATTTGCAGCTGTAGATGGGTGAACAGAGCTCTGCCATATTTTCTTATACATACTCATAACAGGATAATGAGTTCTGAGTACATTCAATGCTGACTGAATTGTAAATACTCCCTGTTGATTACCAGTCTAGATTAATGTATCAACACCATAATGCAGCACAGGCAAGCTTGATACTGGAAAAAAGTCAAGCATGAAATCAGGAATATGCCATTGTCCATTCCTAATTAGATCACTGGCCTTCAATGAAGGCATTTGCTGAATCAAAACATGATGAGGAAAAATCTTTGAAATAGGCTTATCCAAAACCCAGCTATCATGCCAAACTGAAATTCTTTCACCTGAACCAACTATCCATCTTGTATTGTCCTTAAAAATTTGGAGAACCATTTTAATTCCAGGCCATATTGAGGATTGCTTGTAGTATTTAATCCACTGACCATTCTTATCCTTAAATTTAGCCAGGAAGTAAAGAGCCCATTCCTCATTTGAAGTATGAATTCTCCACAATAATTTAAGAAGAAGAGCTTTGTTGATGTCCTCAAAGTTTCTGATTCCCAAGCCACCTTCATCTTTAGGAGAGCAAACTTTCTCCCAAGCTAAAACAATCATCTTTCTTTCATCTGCATTACCAGTCCACAGAAAATTTTTGATGATTTTTTCACAGGCATCAGCCACTTTAGTTGGCCATTTGTACATAGACATATTGTAAAGAGGAATGCTGCATAAAACAGATTGCACCAGAGTCAATCTAGCTTGAAAAGATAATAATCTTCCAATCCAATTAGCCAACCTTTTTTGTAATAACTCAACAAAGCTCCACAGATGTTCAGATTTCACAGCACCAGGAAATAGCATGACACCTAAATATTTGTCAGGAAAAGCAGTAATCTCCATTTGCTTAATGTCAGAAATAATACTTTTTGTAGATTCAGATGTGCCACCCACAAAACATTTGCTCTTGGAAACATTAATTACCTGACCTGAAGCATTCTGATACATAAGTAAAAGTGATTTTATATTTTCTAAACTCTTTTTTCCCCCATTACAGAAGATAAATATATCATCTGCAAAAAATAGATGAGAAGGATGTAGACCATGCCTGAATATCATTGGCTCAATTCTTCCAGCTGATATCAGTTTGCTTATCTGTTTACTCAGAATATCCTCAACCAAAACAAACAAGATTGGTGATAAGGGGTCACCCTGTTTTAAACCCCTACCAACACCAAAATAACCTACAGGACCACCATTTACCATAATGGAAATTTTAGTAGTTCTAAGTAAAGTTAATATCCATTCTCTAACACATGCAGAGAAACCATAAGCTTTTAAAGCAGCATCAAGAAAATCCCAACTTAAAGTATCATAAGCCTGTGAAATATCCAATTTCAAGCCCACATTACCACCTCTTCTTTTAACTTCCATTTCATTAACTAACTCAGAAGCCAACACAACTTGATCATGAATGCACCTACCTTTAATGAAGGCACATTGTTGTGTTGATATAATCTTGTGAAGTAAATTCCCTAATCTCATTGTTATAATTTTTGTAATGATCTTAAAACTAAAATTACTAAGACCAATAGGTCTGAAATGGGCAGCTGTCTTTGCTCCTTTGATTTTAGGAATGAGGACCAAAAAATTAGAGTTCAAACCACTAGGAATAAATTTTGTAACCCAACAATACCTGATAGCCCTTATAAGATCTTCTTTAATGATGTCCCAGGAACTTCTATAAAATGCACCAGTAAAGC